>JAQZBX010057107.1:0-18045 GCA_029593785.1 Cabassous unicinctus
ATTCTCTCAATTACTACCATTTGATTGGAGTGTGTAGTAGGTTGAATTATGTACCCAGAAAAAAATAACATGTTTTTAATCTTAATCCATTCCTGTGGGTATGAACCTATTGTAAACAGGAATATTTGAAGATATTATTTTTAGTAAAGATGTGGACAACTGAATCAGGTTGGGCTTTAACCTGGATTGCTGGAGTACTTTATAAATGGAATGTATTTCAGACATAGAGAGAGAAAGCCACAGGAAGAAGCTGGAAGTCAATGGAACCCAGAAGAGAAAGGAGATGACTGAGGAGTGGGAGTTTTCCCAGGAATTGTCAGACAGGTCAATAGTGACATTCTCTGGGGATGGGGCTTTTGGGGAGCTCCAAACCCATTCTGCACCCTCCAGTGACTGCTGGTGGGGGAACCAATGAGACTAAATCCGAAATACTGTATTTCCTCAATACCAAGTTGCATTTTCCCCCATATTTTAAATTTTCTTAAATTTAAAGGTCTTGCAACCATAGTTGGCCAGGTAGCAGTCCTGAGAACTTGACCTTGTGTGCTGGTGTGCATCAAAATTGCAGAATGGAAGTCAGTGGTTTAGAAGAAAACCCTTGGGACAAAAACAGAGTTTTTAAAAAAATGACATATCACTACTACTTCTGACAGTTTAACAGATAATTTGGGGCAGAAAAACATGGAAATCAATGACTCAGCCAAAAAGCAACTCAGAAGAGAAAGACTCAAGTATGAATAAGTTTTAAGAATACCTTCATCAATTTTTTGTGCTTATTTTTTTTTCTTTATGAATATAAAAATGTGATATACAAAAAAATCTATTTCTAAATAAGTCTAAAAGCAATTTCCCAACAAATATAAAATCAGTGTTCCAAGTCACTGTTGTGCAATAGAAATAAAACACAAGCACAGACATAATTTTAAACCTTCTAGTAGGCATGCTACAAATGTAAAAGAAACAGGTGAAATTAATTTTAATAATATATTTGTATTTAACCGAATATATCTAAAATATTGTAACATGTAATCAATATATCAAATTTATTGAGATAAGTTATATTCAGTTTTTCATAGCAAGCCTTGGAAATCCAATGTATATTTTATACTTCATGTCCCAAGTCAGTCTAGCCATATTTCAAGTGTACAATATCCACATGTGGCTCATGGGTCCTGATGGCTATTGTACTCCACAGGGCATGCCTAAGTGAGACGGAAAACCCATGTGCATGACAGCTGTTTTGTTTGTAGTTGTAAACAAAAGAATGTCATATACTTATGTGTCATCTTATACTTAATGTGCATCTTATACTTAATGAGTCAGAGTAAATGAAATGTGGTAGTTTTTACCTCAGATAGAAATGAAGTTTCATTATAAAAAATAAGTCATTTCTTACACACACCTACTACATGGTTTGGATGAGCGTCTTCTGAGACAGCGATCGCTTGGTCAATGCTCCTAGACAGGCTCTGTGAGTTACCGTGGGTGATCCCTGACAGTGCCGCGGGCCAGTAACACAGCTGCTGGCTCTTCGTCTACCAGGTACAGCATGGGCCAGCGAGCGAGTCCTCTGGATGCTTTCCTCCAGGTTTTCAGTCAGCCCTCCTGAGCGCTTCCAGACAGGTTTCAGAGATGGGAATCAGAGCAGCTGGAAAGCATCCTCGCCAAACTCTATGCCAGAGTTGTTTTGAAAGCAGCCAAGAGGCATGCTGCTGTTTTAATTCTCTTTTCCTCTCCACTCTCGTGATAACAAAGTCAGCAATGACAGAAGATGGGTTTTCCCAAGTCGGTGATTTTTCCTTTTACCTTGACTTTTGTGATCAGTTTCTCAGCTGGTGCCTCAATTCTTCACATTAACTACTATTTGTTTCTCCACCATGATAACATTTAGTTAGAATAGCGCCTGGGAATAGAGCTGATGGAACGTCAATTTGTCACGTCTGCTCTCTCAGGGCCAAATCAGAGGCACTCGTTTCACTGGGCTATGACGATCACAGAGGCTTTAATTGCAGTCGGACTTATAACAAAATAAAAACTGTACCCTACAGATACATATAGTTAAGATACATTTTAGTGTTCTCTTAATTTGGAGAATTGGAAAAGCCCGAGTGCTTGTAATCTCTATAGATTTCAAAGCACAGTTTCTTAAAATATTCAAAGTATAATTATCCTCTGAAGCTGGGCCCTTGGAATATGTTAGGACTGGGGATTTTTTAGTACTAGGGCATGATCTTGAGGAGCTGCTTTTTTTTTTCCAAATTGTTTTTGCGGTAATATACATACAATGCAAAATTTCCCATTTTAACTACTTTCAAGTGTACAAGTCACTAGTTTCAACCCCATTTACGATGTTGTGCTACCATCACCACCACCCATCACTAAGATTTTTCCATCATCCCAGACAAAAACTCTGTACCTGTTAAGCATTGACTCCTTATTTCTCACGCAACCCCGACCCTGGTAACCTGTAAATCTACTTTCTGTCTCTATAAACCTGCACATTCTAGTTATTTCATAAAAATGGAATCATATAATATCTGTACTTTTGTGTCTGGTTTACTTGCACTCAGGATAATATCTTCAAGGTTTATCCACGTGGTAGAATGTACCAGAACTTCTTTTCTTTGAATGGCTGAATAATATTCCATTGTAAGGGAGGAGCTGCTTTTAAAAACCTAATAGAACGATTCTGAGCCCAGACATTGAAGTCAAACAAGGACTGCAATCCAGCTCTGCCAGTGAATGGCAGAGGCGGAAGACTTAACTTTCCTGTCCCCAGCTCTCTTGGGGATAATGTAATATCTACCTTAGGTCGTCTGATGATTACATGTGATCATCTGCGCACTGTCCACCACCACATTTGCCTAAATAAGTTCTCAGCAAATTGTATTTATAATTGATGGTCAATAAATTTTTTCTGAACAGGGTCAGATAATAAACATTTTAGACTTCAGGCCATGTGGTCTCTGTCACTAACTACTCAACTATGCCTTTGTTGGGCAAAAGAGGCCCTAGACAATGTGGAAATGAATGAGCATGCCTGTGTTCTAATAAAACTTCACTTACAAAAATAGGTGGTGGGATGTAGTGTTCTGACCCCTGCTGGAGGTTTGAGTGCAGAAGGACCCTCTCCAGAGATTCTGTGCACCAGAACTCCTTGCACACGTTTCCGTCCATTCCACTGTGTAAACTTGGTGCATCTTTACTCATAGGGTAGTTTTGTTTCTGAATGAATGATTTTGATGTGCAAATAGGGTTGAAGTTCCCTGGTGCTTGTTTTTTGACTTCCTCTCAGCCCTCCCTTTCCCTACCTGGCCTTCTGCCTCCTTCCCCTATACGCAGCCTTTATTTCTGTGGGTGCTACCTAAAATCCTTTTTCTTTGCCCGTGATCCTATAAGTAGCAATCAGCACTCAAAAGACTCCCGCTGCATGCACCTGAGCTCTCCCAGGCTGCTGTCTGAGGATGGATCAGATCTGTGGCGTTTACCCGTTCCAGCCCGTCCTCATCAGGCCTGTGGAGCCAAGCCCGCACGTTGATCATCTGGGAGAAGGCGGCCATCTTGCGGGGAAAGAAAAACGCACATGACGTAAAGGGGTGGGCGTCCTCTCCGAGTCAGCACACCCGTCAGAAGTGATTTATCGCTCCCCAAGTCCCCAGCTGCTCTCATCAGTCCTCACATCAAAAACTGTGAAGGCCCCTCAAGGATTCCTCCACAGTCTAAGCAGAAAGCCCAAATGACAGAGAATTTCTTTCCAGGAGCATCCTTAACTGATTTCTCTCCCAGCTGCCAAGTCTGAAATGCCAAGTTTAATTTGACATTGAAGTAGGCTTGAGGTCATTTCATGTCTGTAGGTTTCCTCTATTAACTTATTTACCTTTTCTACGATTTAAAGCCCGGTCAAGCTGGGGAAGAGTCCCCTTGGCAATTAAATTAGTCAAAATGATGGGCTACCCCTTCAACAACAGGATCTTTTGGATGAAATATTGCCTTTTTCTGATTGATTTGGCCGCTGCCATTCTCCTGTATGTGACATTAAGCCCTGGGGAAAATGAAAAACAACACACCACCTCCCATTTCAGGCCTAGGCCGTTTCCACTTGCTTGGTTTGAAGGTAAGCTTTGTCCTTTTTTTGCCACTCAGTTTTCTAATTAGATCTTGCCTGGGTGCCAGTTTTTCCAGGGCTGCCTCGTTATTTTGCCACTTGCTCACTAGTATCTGTAACTTCTAAAAATTAAAACAGAGAAGCTTCTAGACAAATGAAAACATGTTTTATTTACAAGAAAAAATCTGTACACTGTTTACACATAAAAATATACAAAACCAAAATAGAAAATATCAAAGTGTTAAAATGTATACAAACACGTTTAAAATGTGACTCCTGGAAAACCTCAAGAATTTGTTTGAAGAGTACATATTCCTTTTTTAAAAATGATCATACAAAAAAAATTCCCAAAGCTGTTAAAAAAGTTCACTGGTTTCCATCAGAAGAATTTCATAATTATTTTATCTGGAGCAAAAGGGATGTGTGGGATAAGTGTTATTAATAGATTTTAATACTACCAATGCAGTTAATGTGTTTGAAACCTACCCAATAAGACTATTTTCCATAGAATCAATACACGTTTCTTCCCTAATGTTGTAAAAACCATGAGCTATAGATAATCTTCTCTTCAAAATTCAGAGTTAAATCAGGCATCTGACAAGGATATAATATTCAGGCACAGGGATTCCTACAATTTATAGTGCCTTTTAAATATTTCTCTGCATGCTTTTTTAACATAGCCAAGAAGCATGGGATATGATTGTGTGGGAAGAGGGATAGAGGGGCAGTTTATTTTTTAACAGAAGGACATATAACATTTGCTTCCTTCTTTTAAAAAACTGGCATTTGCATAATTAAAATAAAATTTATTGTAAAAGTTTCAGACAAACAGATTGATGAAAAGAAACAATATAAAAACAACATGTGTGTAGATATGTATATATACAATTATATAACTATATCTACATGCACACTTTTTATCCTAATGACTATATCAATGCCTTAAATTCTTTACATTTCATTAGCCCAAGCTTATGAAGGAATATGCTGGATGATTTTTTTTTTTCACTGAAGTGCTTCATTCATTTAATCAAACAAGAATCGGAACTTACAATTTATTTCCTTGGATTGACAAAATATATCTTTCATTTACCAATAGCATAAATAATGCCCAAATGACAGAAACATGCAGAATAATTTCACAATGGAAATATCCAGAGTATAAAAAACAAGTTCCAACTCAGGCACATTTTACTTATGCAATTAATTTCTAAATGTAGCTGCCTTGATTAGTCGTGTAATCAGTGGGTAAGATTTCTAAACTGTCAGGAAGTAAGAAAGTGTAACAGGCAATATGATAGAAGATATTCAGAGACTATTTGGCATGTATATTCAATCCTGCATTTCTCAATAGTCCTCCCCCCACCTCCACTTCTCTGTCTTGTTCCATAGCTGAGCAGAAATGAGGTCAGGTTATTTGGCCAGTGGTCTCAAATATGCACTAATATGCACTCTGCCTTGATCTATCAGAAAGGGTGGAGAGATAAATCTAATCCTGTCATCTGTGCATACAGCATTCTTCCATTGCATGCCTTTACTCATCTGAGACTGCTCCCACTTAATGTACCAAGACAGGCTCTAATTGATTCAGTGGCTTTAAGTGGCTCCTGCCCGGGAGGGTCAGTCAACAGCAGGAGGTGTGATCTGGGCCATCAGAATGAACTGGCTCAAAAACACATAATATAGTGACCCCGTAGCTTTAAACAGTTACTTTTATTTCCCAATCTTGAAAATGCTAACAGATATTTTAGCGTTGCTTCGGTTCAGATGCTATGGATATCATGACAGATGAGTACTGGAGAGCCCAGCATTGATTAAGTGTCTGACTGAGAGACAGAGGGCACGAGACACGTGGGGAAGAGGCCACTGCCCGGGCAGTTTGTTGTTTTCTGAAGCAGGGAACCTTGAGCTCTGGGTTTGGACAGGCAGGAAAAGACTCAATTCAAAGCTGTGCAAAAGCCCTCTCACCTGGTTCATTTTAATGCAAACCTCTGAGGCTTACATGCAGTTTTTAAATTGACCACCTCATGGACCTGCACACAGTGTTCTTGACAAAAACATCTCTGTGAGGACTTAGTAGGGAAGGTCTGATACACGGGACTAGCACAGATATTCGATGTGGACAGTGAGCACACCACACTTGCCAAACATCACCCTTATGCCAGGTGGAGCAGACTGTAGAAACATGTCTAGATACAGGTGAGTGTACACAGATGTCTAGATACAGGTGAGCTGTCATTCCTGGTCAACATTTGTTCCTTTGTGATCACACAAAAAGAGTGATATCGTCTTGAAATGTAAAGCAATATGACTTTGATAGTCCTGAGAGTGGGGAAAAAAAGGGACATCTAATAGCTTCAGGTGGCACCATAGGGATTTTATCAGCTTCCCTACACCAAAGAGGATGGTGGGTTTTAGAAGGGTCAGAACCTGGGAGAAATGCAATGGGTTGTTATTTTTTGTTTTAACTACTCTACAGAAAGGCGATGTGTTTATTGCAGTTCAGTAAATATGACATCCAAGGATTTAATCAATACCTGGCAAAACGTTGCCACTTAGGACCAATTTAGCTCATACTAGAAGCAGTCATCATGTTTCCTATAATAGCTTAATGTTTTTGAGGCCAATTTCAGCTTTTAAGCAGAAGAATACTCAGCCAATGCTATATGAGTATGTACACTACACATTCTGAATGTTTCATAGACCTGATCCCTAAGAGTCTTTGAGGCCATAATAAATTCAAAGTTTTAATTAAATTTTCCTTTAAGTTTTTCCATCCTTCTTCTAACCTCAGTGAAATTGACAGTACTTTAAAAAATTACTTGCATTACAACACAAGCCTATTAAACATCTCTGGAGTATTTTCTAGGGGCTTTTGAACTTAAATATTTACACTGATCCCAATAAGTTATCTGCTAGCCAAGTTCTCATGAGCAGTGGGGGGTTGTCATGGATAATAAGGCCTGTAAATTCACTAGGAAGACTGTAAAAGGATCTTCAACAGTTATGGCCATTTAAAGGCAGAGCCTGGAAGCTCCTTGCAGGAGGACTGCTCGTCCCATAGCAGGGCTGCTGCATCAGCTTTCAGAAGTCACTGAGCTTATCACCCAAACACGTGACAAGACAAAGCCCTTTCAGGAAATTACAAAGACAAGTGGCTTGACAATGTCTACTCAGACTTAAGTTAATGTAGAGGACAAAATTATCCATGCCTTCACATAGTCCTAGAAATGAGGCTCTCAAAATGGGCTTTTATTGGATGTTGTCTCCATTAAAACTTATTAAGGATGATAATAAGCCATAGGATACATCTGTTACTACTCAAGCTAATTTCTGCTGAGTAGACTAACCAAACAGATGCTGTCAGTTTCTGCAAACCATTCTTGCTAAAGAAAGTAGTCCTGATAACACTCTGGGAAAAAACAATCCTGAAACAAAAATAATATATATTCACTTAACTCTCCTGTCCTGATGTTTATACATTTGCAAGGGAGAACATATTTAATTAAGTTGCTATTGTCAATATCAAGGAAAGTTTTTACTACACCACTGAGATATTCTGATTATATATTGACATAATAGCATACTTAATTAAGGTATCCCAAAATGTTGCTGTTTCACTATGTTCATAATGAATTTTTTTTTCAATTGTAGCAGGGAAAGAAGTTAAGATTAAACAAAGAAACAAAAGAACAGAAAGACTCTGAATCAAGCTAACAATTGGGATGAAAACTTCCCCTCTAGCTGCCTTCCCCTCTGAAATGTGTACTTCCCTTGTTAAAGAGCAATGCTTTCACAGAATTTTATTTAATTATATGGCTTTGCCATGCTGCTGACATAAAATATATCTGTGAAAACGGTTTGGATTACTAAATGTTTGTCTGCAGGCAGAATTAGACTAAATTCCGTGCACATTGTTGTAGGATTCCCTATGGCGGATATTAACCTGCAAAAAAAAAATCTTTCTAAAACAGCCAGGTGTGCCTCCTAGCAGCACTGCAGCCATTCCTTCTCTGCTGAAAGTCCAAGGGCGTTCCCTGCCCCCGCCCCGCCCCTGTGCTGTAATAACTGGCAGTGCGTGTAAGTGACTACGAAAGGGCTGTGGGGTGGAATTGAGGGCAAGGTGGTCTAAGGCAGAAAAGCCGGAGCCAGAGAACATCCCAGTGCAACCCTGCAGCCCAGTGATTCTGTGTCTGCATCTCTGCGAAGTTCCTCTCAGTCTGTGTGATACTAACGTGCTTGGTTGTACAATGAAATGTTGCACAGAAACAACGTGCCTCTTCTGTTCTTGTCGCGCTAGTCCAGAGTTGGCTTTTCCTTAGACCACTCAAATTAATGTTTTATGGTTTTAGAAATTTGTCTTGATACTCAAAAGAACAAAGCATTCAGTTGGAAAAGGGGAGCAAAGATTGGTAATGTAACAATTTGGAAACATTATAGGATATACAGGGAATTTCTGTTAGAAAAACACATATGATTGACAATTCAGACATTTGTCAAAATCCAGGATATTTAACCATGAATTTATGTGCAAGCAATGCACTAGAGGTTATAGATACTGTACCGTGACTTGGATGTTTCTAGGTATAAACTATTTCACAATTCAGGGGTGTCACTTAAACCAGTAGTCAAAACCAAGACTGATAAGGGATAGCTATGCCATAAGAAAGGGTTACCATTTTTGGAGGCATCTGTACTCATGATTATACATTTCTTTTCTGTCTAGCTACCCTTTTTTTTTTTTCATCTTTCTTAAGCTTTTAAAAAAATGTAAATTCCATTTCTATATTCAAAGCAGTAATAAATATTCAATGGCTTAGGAAGAGAAGAATTCTTGTGGCCACCACTAAATGACAGGTAGAGGACTCCAGGCATCATTGTCTAATGTATCTTCAAGTATTCTGTGACATGGAGTACAGCAGTAGTACCTTATTGCACATGGTTTCCCGAAAGTCCCTTATCAAGAGTGCGGAAGGGGCTGGGGTGCGGGGCAGCGAAGCACCCGGAAGCCGGGCAGGATCACCTTGCCCTTGCGATGCAGATCCTCCTGGAGGCCCATGTTCATGCGCTGCACGAGCAGCTTCTCGTACAGCAGCGGGTGGTACGCGCCGAGGGTGCAGGCCGCGTCGTAGTACAGCTCGTGGTAATGGCAGAGCTCCGTCTGCCGCACTGACGGGATGTACTCGTACACGTGCACTTCTCTGCACATGGACATCATGAGCATGATTCCTGAAATGAAAAGGAAAGACAATTAGAGCCTGACGAATGACTCCACGTGAGAGAGGGGTTTTGGGGGGACTGGTGTAGGGGGTGGGGAATGATTGTGGCAGGAGACACTTGGAGGCATTCACCTTTTTGCTATCCTCACAGTGGTGGTGCAATAACTTCCATTAAGTGCTGTGCACGCAGCTGCTGGAGGCTGCGGACATGTCAGCATGTAATGCCACATATAGTCACTCCAGGGGGAATCCCTGCCCAGTGGACACACACAGGACACACTTAATCCCCCCAGAAACGAGTTGTGACAACAGGTGTGAAATGTGCCTACTCAGCACCCAGGGGCCTGGACAGGTAGCCAGTCTCTGCCTGGCAGGTACCAAAATTCCAGACTCCCAGAAAGAGAGCAGGTGTTTGGTAAAAACCCTATTGTCTGCACACACGGTTTAGACATAATGGGCCACAATTATCAATTAGGGGGTGGGAACCCTCCCCACATACAAGTTCCCAGACACCAGACACAGGCCAGCCTTTCCTGCGGAATACCACGCTATTCTGTAAAGAATGGGCAAAAAAAGTCACTTAAGGAATCTTTATATTGGGTAATTTTCTTTGACTACCAAAAATTAACTGTTTTCATCCCTAATAAAAGTTTTACTGCTTTCCACATGGAGAGGAGTTTTTGATAGGCAGATGAATTTGAGAAGTTTTTTTAACTTATGGTTCTAAACCAATTCAGTGGCCGTGTGGCCAGCTTTTTAAAATCTTTAAACAGGATTCAATTAATGTGGAGTTTCTTCTTGGCCAGTTTTTGCAAATGAGTCCAGTACTAGGGATTCATTTGAAGAAAAAAAATGTTAATTTTTTCCCAGGCAATTATAATGACTCAAAAGGCATTTGTTTGCCAAAGTGCCTGCTTTTAAATGCTGTATAGTACAATGTAATTATCAAAGCAATTAAAAAGCTTTTTGGCTGGACTTAATAAAATGTCATTTTATATGACTCAGCATAACAAGCAGTATGGACACTTATACATTGGCTCCAGCACCTGGATGAAAAGCAAACTTCAATCTATGTTCGGACTCCACAAATTCTGAATGAACAAGGTTTCCCCTGTAAACATCCATTGTAAGGACTCTACTTCACAGGTGTAGGTATAGTGGATGCATTTTCAGAGCCTAGACTAGGTGAATCATTTACCCTTTAGCTTAATTGAGATGACCAATACAACATGATAACTTTCTGAATGAGTGATGAGGGTGAAAGGCTAATTGTATTGAATATGCTAGTCTAATGGAACTACAGCAGCTGTTTTATGGTTTCTCCATAAATTCAAACATAAAATGGAGAATCATAAGATCTTTACTTAAGGTATCTTGAAGAACAAAAGTACATTTACAAAAATATTTTTAATTAAAAGTTGTTTGGAAATTTGAACTTGATATAATAAAATAATAATTTTAAGCAGCATCTACCATATTAAATAATATAATGCAAAAATAATACTTGCAGGACAATTTTTAGGTTAATTTATATTGTATTATTTGATTACAATGCAAAAAGGATTCATTAGTTACAGGAAAAAACAAAAAGCTATTACTAATCAACATCATTGTGATGCATTTTACACAATCACAAATATGGATGTCAAGTAGCTTATTATTTTGTGTTAAGGTTTTGAGTTTGGATGATATATTGGAAAATTAAAATGCAAAATGCAATTTAAAGTGGAAAGGAAAGTTATGACTTGTTTTAAGGCATATTATTCTTGTGTTTATAACCAACAGATGGAAATTATGTTTGCATCTATGAATTCCAGAAATATTACATATAACATTATCAGTAGTGCTTGCTTGTAAAGGGAGGGTGGTGAGGTGGTGGTGTGTGTAATTGAAAAGCTGACAGTCTTGCATTATAAATGAGTTCCATCTCTATGGTTGTGTTGGACTGGACCCACAACTGCGAGGACTGCTTGCCTGATGGTCCTCAGCTTATGGGCCTCCTCGTTTTGCCTTGATCCCCTTACTCCACTGTAAGTGGTAAATTGATCCAGCCACGCTTCGCGACCCCAGGTGGGTTCATACACCTTCTATAAAAATGTCTGTCATTATGAGAGCAAAATAGAAGCCTTGGGATTCCAAGTAAATTATTCTTTATTTTCAGTTAGGCTATGGTACAATCAAAATGGCTTTATAGCACTGAATAACAATATAAAATCCCTAGTATCCAATTAAGGTGAAAGAGAGACATGCTCCTCATATGTGAACAAGCAGCTTCCCAATGGGCTGAGGGTAAGGAACTTAATAAAATGAAGAAGTTGTTCCCAAAGAAGTGAGTCCTTATGGATCACCTAAATTACCTTGATCTACGTTACATCCTTTTAATTTTTAAAACAGATATGCAGTTCAATAGGTACAGGAATGCTTTTATTGCTTCTCTGGAGAAGGGGATGGTACATGTAATACATTTCTCAAAATACCTACTAGCATACCCCTCTCCTCTTTGAGCTGTAAGGACAAATAAGAATGTTGACTAGAAATTCAACTAGATAATCCCTGGGAAAGAGGCATGTCAGCTCTTACTGACAGTCATTAGAATGTCATACCCTTTGCTCCAGCAGTGATACTCCTGGGAACTTACCTTAAGGAAACAGTTTAAAGGAAGGAAAAGTTTATACATTCAAATATAGAATAAACTATAGTGCATATTACTACATGAATGTAAAAATGACTCGTCAATATAATTGGTTGATCAAATCAATTTGAAAAACCTAAATGTTCAATGAACTAAAGAAAGCCATACACTATCAATTTAACAAATTATGTATTTGATGTACTTACATGGCCTCTGTAATATCAAAGAAAACAAAAGTATATTTTCACTTTGTTTTGTATGTTTTAATCATAGAATGGTTCTCTTCTGTTTGGGAATATAGTCTTATTTGACCAAAGTTTTAGACAAGGCACATCACAATAAGAGTAAGTATTCAATATGAATTATTGTGCTAGGCACCTGTCTAATTTAACCCACATGATAATTCAACGATGAAGGGACAATTTATTATATTCATTTTACAAATGAAAAAAACTGGGGTTTAGAGATGTTGGCTAACTTGCTCAAGGTCACATGTTCTAGTTGAATGGTAGAGCCAAGATTTTATTCTGGTCTTTGCAGAACCCAAGATCTTAACCACAATGCACACGTAATGATAAGAGAGGACAGTGGTCATCCATCTATATGTGAGACCAGTTAAATCAAGTGCTGCATTTTTAAGATGACAGAAACCACAACTTCTCATTCGTTCATTCTTTCAATCATTCTTTTAATCATCAAACATTTATTGGGTTTCTGTTGTGTGGTGCCAGGAACTGAGGGAGGCTTATTCATTATAACAGTGCTAAGAATGAGCAAGTCTAGATATGACCAAAATTTAGACGTCCATAAAATAAAATAAAATAGAATCAGGATGATGGTACAGAGGGGGAGAGCATTAGCTAGTGTTTTAAAAGCATGTTTAAACATTTAGTTGTAAAGTTACTTTTGCTCTTTTTAAAAGGCCTGAAATTTTCTAGGAGATTTTTCAAAAGAGCTGCAAAGAAAAAAATTGAATGAAGCAAGACCATCACTCTCTTCCATAAGGTTTGGTGAAAAGTTATCTAAAAAAGAAATGTGAGCATTTTGGACCAATATATATATATCATCATAAAAAATATCTTATATATGCTAACAAAATGAGATTTCTTTAAAAACTAGTGAAGTTTTCACTGGTTTCCATTTAATGACCTTCTGATCAAGTCAAAACATATTTTCACAGTTAGTTTAAAATATTGTTAAAAATATTTACCAGCAATCAATGAAAATGAATTAGATTTCCATATTTAATTGCATTAAATGTGTATCTCTTTAGTAATGTCTTCAAAATATTATATTACGTAGAGTTGCTTCATAATAACATGGATATGATGTTACAAAAGTAGAAATAATGATTTTAAAATATTCATTTAGAAAGTTGAGAGGCCTTTCTGCAGTATACATAATAGTTATTAAAACTTTTATATCTTAATATTAAAGTAAGCTTGTCATTAAAATATAGTTTACTTTAATATTAAAATGTGGTTATATTGAGTCAATTATAGTTATGTATGCTAATTCAGGTTTATTATAAATAAAGCATAATAAAGTATTAGCTTTGAAAAATTCTCTCCTTATAAGAACTGCAAACATCAGAAGTAAGATGTTTTCCCAACAATGAGTTTTGGTGAAGAAGTTCTTAGATTTTGCTTTCTTCAATACGAGTTCAATGTGTTCCTCAAATCCTACATCTTATCATTCTTTCTCTTTAAGTAGAAAAAGAAGACCTATTATTTGCAAATAAAAAATAATTTAGTTACAAATGAAATATTTCTGTCTAAATCTGATTTCATTAGGACATCTTGCCCAAGAGATGTTCTCTGTAGGAAATGAAAATACATAGGTACCACAAATCTGAGGTGAAAGCAAAGTCCTGCCTACAGGGTTACTTGTTATCAAAGGTAGTTCTGAAGCAGAAATATCTTCAGGCCTTTCTTACTAAGGAACATTAAGACTGAACAGAAATTGTTTCTAGCCTCTTCTTCCCTTCAACATTTACTGCTTCCCTTTCCCAGCAGCACACTCACACACACACACACACACAACACAAGCTGCCATGGCTCCTGGTGCAGGCACGTGTTTGTGTGCCACCAGGAGACTCCTGTTGCAGGGCTAGGAGTTGCTAATGCCGATGCAAAAAAGATGTTCTGTTTCTTGAGGGGATGATATTGGCTGGACCATCTGCCTGAATGTTACTGAGAGGATGGTTTCTTGAAATCAAATAGAGCTGGCACTTTGACTTCGGGTTTCCAAACTTATCACTCATTTATCAGTTCACCCAAGAATCCGTGTCCCAACATGATAGAAACAAAATCATCTTTATATAGGGACATTTAAAGTCAGTTGTTACGTATGTCACTTAGAATAAGTCTTAAGGATGTTAAAATTAAGCCATTAATAACGATGGGAATAAATTTTATAGCTATATCTTGATAATAAACAAAAATAATAATGGTGTTTGTAGTTAAAATCTAGTAATGCTGTAATATAGGGTTTAATGCTATAAAATTTCAAAAGACAAAGATCTCAATAAGTTGTATTTCTAGTAGTGATATTGTTTTAAGTAATCAAAAACAAAAATAATTACTTCACTTATGTCTAAACATTGCAATAAATAATAGATTGAGGGAAAATGAAGTCTTAGCAATTATTATAAAATCCTGCTATCTCCCACTGAGCCAAAAGTATGTCACCTTGATGGCATACCTGTCCATAGAAAACCTGGGGACTAGATTTCTAAAGTTCCCTACAACTTCAAGACTCTAACAAGCTAGAAGAGTAGTTCACAAAGTGTGGTCCCAAGACAAGCAGCATCAGCGTCCCTCGGGAACTTGTTAGAAACACAAATTCTCACCACCTCCATCTGCTTAGACACTCTGGAGGTGACCCAGAAAGCTGTGTTTTAAAAAGCTGTGGTGGCCAGCCTCCAAGCTGGCACCCGCTGATCCCCACCTGCTATTCATGTCTTTGAGTAGATCTTGCCTACACTGGATGAGGCTGACATATACAGCAAATAAAGTGTAGTGAGTGTGGTAGCACAGGACCTCATAAAGAGCACTGCGGTTTCTCTACCTTGCCCTCTCTCTTGGATCACTCGTTCTGGAGGACGCCACCTGCTATGCTGGCAAACAGCCCTATGGAGAGGTCCAGGTGGTGAGGAACTAAGTCCTTCTGCCAAGAGCCATGTCCATTAGCCATCTTGGAGGTAGATCCTCCAACCCCAGTCTGGACAGCTTGACTGCAACTTCATGCAAGCCCACAAGCCACAGTCGTCCAGCTAACCTGCTCCCGGATTCCTGACCCAGAGAAACAGTGTGAGATAATGTTTATTATTCTTTTCAATCTCTACGTTTTGGGGTAATTTGCTGTGCAGCAATAGATAATACACAAGCCCTCTAAGCTGGAACACTTTCATTTATGCATCAAATAATTAATCACTTGCACCTACTATGTGCTAGCCTAAGAACAGGAACACAACAATGGGCAAAACAAACACCTGCCAGCCCTGAATGGGTCCTGTTCTTTTCCTGCACTGCCTTTACCCCAGAATATAATTAAGCTTTCTCTATGAGCATGTGATGCTTTGAAGCTGAATGGACCCGGAAAATCGTGCTCTTTTTAAAGCTAATCCATTTCTGTGGGTGTAAACCTATTGTGGGTAGGACCTTTTGATTAGGTTACTTCAGTTCAGGGCCTTTTGGTTAGGTTACTTCAGTAAGGTGTGGCCCAGGATGGGTCTTAATCCTCTTACTGTGAGTCCTTTATAACAGAATGAAATTTAGACAGAGAGAGAGAATGCCATGGAAGCAAGACGCTGAAGTGGCGAAACCCGGAAGAGAAGGGAGAGACCAGCAGATGCTACCATGTGCCTTGCCATGTGGCAGAGGAGTCAAGGATTGTTGGCAGCCAGTCTTCAGGGAGAAAGCATCGCCTGATGATACCTTGATTTGGACATTTTTCTCAGCCTCGAAACTGTAACCTTGTAAGCCAATAAATCCCCATTGTAGGAGCCATCCCATTTCTGGTACATTGGCTTTTGGCAGCTAGCAGACTAAAACAGAGTACATACTTGTGTAATGTCTGTCCCCCACTGCACTGTAAGTTCAAGAAGGGTTGCCCTTGGCCTGGTTTCCTCACCACCATACCCCTGGGGTTCAGCCCTGTGCCCAGCACCTACTAGGTGCTCAGTTAATATCCACTTGATGAATGACTCTTCCATTTCATCGTCGCTGCCTTACTCTTAAACCACGTGTGTGGTCACCAGCCACAAAACCTCTGAATAGTACAAACAACACTACATTTAATGGGTTCAATTGTGTTTCATTGGGACTCTAAACTACCATTGGATGAATTTCCCTAAGAAGAAATGTCTTTTGTGTTCAAAATAGTAAACTCTTAAGACAGCTAAAGCAGACTCCCTCTATGTTACACAAACATAAGGAATATGTATGCGGTGGGTTGAGAAAATAAGTAATTAAACGTGAGGCTATTTTCCACATATGGATGAGCCCATCAATAAAAACATCCTTCAAACTGCTTCACCTCCAGGGAAAGCCCTGTGTAAATTAGGAAAGGAGAATGCCAGGGAAACTCCACGGTGCTCCTCTCAGCTGAGAAACATGCTTACTCTTGTACCTGGGGCAGAACACACAGAAACAGTCTCATCTCACTTAGCTCTTGTGTTCAGTAACTGGCATTAGTGGTTAGATGTTTGGAAGTGATGAAGTGGTGAGATAAAAAAAGTCAATACCTGTACAACATGACCTCAGAGCATGGAAGGGGCATTTGGAGAACACTTTTTGATAAAAAAAAAAAAAAAAAAGAACTCATTGATTTTTAAAAAATTCTTATGGCAGACAGATGGAGATGTGGGTGACATTAGTTTACTGATACTTAAGAATGTTAGATACGTTACAAAATAGACCCTAGCTCTCAGCATATTTCTGAGAAAGACCAAAGAGGGAGTTTAAGTGGCTAAAACAGCATCAGGATTTTCAGAGGGTGAACTCTGCAGTGCAAGCTCTCCTGGATTGTATCTACTGCCAGTCCTTTGTGAGAGGACTCACATTTAAATATGGCCAAGGACAATAGCAGCAAAATCAATTTAATGATGCCAGACCGTGTCTTTTATTGCATCTGTATCCCCACTCACAGAGCAAGTCCAGCCATTTTTCATTCTTTGGGGATTAGCAAAATTTACAGCACTGTCCTATACAACTTTGTTGGATGACAGAAATGCTCTATATCTGTGCTGTCGAATACAGTAGCCACTAAGTCCAGGTGTCTACTGAAAACTTGAAATGTGGTTAGTGTGACTGAGGAACTGGAGTTTTCCTTATTTAATTCTAATTAATTTAAACTTAAATAGCCATATATGGCTAACAGCCACCAAATTGGAAACTTGCAAGAAAATAACAAGTGCAAACTGGCCAGCACCCTTAGGTGGTGGTATTATTCCCATTTCTCATATGAGGCTATTGAGGCTCAGAGGATTATGTTACTTGCCCAAGGTCAGAAAGGTAGTAAGTGCCCGAGTAGAATTCAAACTCAAACCTGTCCAACCTAACCTACGCTCCTGCAGTGACATCAAAGTACGTACCCCTTTTTTTGTATAAAAAAGATAAAGGCAATCATCAGCCTCCGAAAACTTCAAATTCTCAGTATATCGGTATGAAAGGAAGCCAGTCACATATGGCATGATCTCTTTCAATACAAACACACAGCAAAGTATTTTTCTACAGCTATAATTATTTAAATTGAATTTTTCAAACTACATGTAAATAATAAATGCATCTGACAGCCCTACCTCATTGCGCTTTAAAGCTTTTGTTGTAATCAAATATTAGCCACATGAATTCATGAGAAGGCAACAATATGAAAAAGACTTTATTACTAAACTTCTGCCACATCCTACTATGCTGTTTAAACATTATTCTATCCTGTTTACCCTTTGCTGACAAACTGGATTCTTTCTTTCCTAAATCAACAGGATCCTACTAAACTGCACAAAAGATGCAGAGTTAAGGATTTCAAAGAAGTGATTTTCTTTTCTTTTCTTTTTTTTAAAGATTTATTTATTTATTTCCCCCCCA
>JAQZBX010057108.1:0-18036 GCA_029593785.1 Cabassous unicinctus
AGTTGAGCACACAACACAGATCATGAGCTTTTAACTAAATTACAGCTGCTTTGAATAAAAACTTAACTTGTAACAATCATTTAAGGGTCAGTGATTTATTTTCTCCTGTAGATGAAAACTAGTTATATTTCTTGTTTTCTTCTTCCCAACAGTGAATCATTAAGACCATGATGCTGAAACACAAATATATTCCTTTCACATCCTACTACTCTCCAAATCAGAGTCCATCACTCTACTTCAGTTATTTATCATTCGTCATTCCTTTTGATTCTTTAAATGCCTTAAGGCATTCTTCTACAGCTTTCCTAGCGGAGTGTATAGTCTTCTGGTGGGAAGTCACAAATTTCCCATAAAGTAGTCCAAGTAATTCTGCTAGAGTTATGATACTTAAACCTGAACTCAGAAGACGGTCCCAGGAAGCGGGTGTGGCTCAGTCGATGGAGCTCCCGTTTACCAGTGGGAGGCCCCGGGTTCGCTTCCCGGGGCCTCCTTGTGAGGGCAGCCCGGCCCGTGCGGCGGGGTGGGCTGATGCGGCAAGACCTCGCAGCAAGGGGGAGATAAGCAGACACAGAAAAAACACACAGCAAATGGACACGGCAAGCACGGGCAGCAAGGGCGGGATAAATAAATAAATAAATAAATCTTAAAAAAAAAAAAAGAAGACGGTCCCACTCTGATACCCAGAGGCTTAGGCCACTTACAGCAAGTATCTGACCCGGCACCTGAAGACACAATATGGCAATGGCAAAGGAGGACATCCCAAAAGTTGTCATAAACACAAAGTACTAGAAGTAGTATCACAGTGGGAATTACAATCAAACAAAGCCTAGAAGCATTCTTTATTGAGTATTCACCTGGGCTGTAAAAAAATGGTCCCAACAACGAAGACTATAGTGAGTACTAGTTCAACAACAATTAGAAAAATACTTTTCCTGTTCCTATGAGTGGATTTATATTTAAGTGTCACG
This sequence comes from Cabassous unicinctus, assembly GCA_029593785.1. Lineage (NCBI taxonomy): Eukaryota > Metazoa > Chordata > Mammalia > Cingulata > Chlamyphoridae > Cabassous > Cabassous unicinctus. The sequence continues at coordinate 969 of JAQZBX010057108.1, forward strand.
GTACCATACTGTCCCCAGGATAGAAGTATAGTCAAAATTGGGAAACTAACAATGAGAATACTTCCTTTTGGAGAAAGCTGTGAAACAACATGATATTTCAGTTCTATGATTGTTCTGCCTTCTCTGCTTTAGTTCTGTTGCTTCACAAAGTGTAGTTCCAAAAGGTGGCACCACTCTTTATCAAACTCAAAGAGGTAATTCCAGATAGTAATTCTGATGGTGTCATTTCTGCACTTTTGAAATCACTGCTGGCAGTGGACATTTGTAGAACTCCATCTAAGGTGAAAATGTCTTTTCCTTTAAATTTTCACTTACTGTATATATAAATATATATATATAAAGATATATACATATATATAGTGACAGTTTGAGATTATTTATGAATTCCCAAAAGAAAGATTATTTTTGTAAACTGGGTGTGATGCCCTTTGATTGTATTAGATTCAGCTGAGATGTCTTTGATTAAATTATGTTAAGATTAAGGATTTGATTGACCATGTCAGTATGAGTCCCTGCCCCCTTGGTGGGCTATATGAATGGACGTTCACTCAAGAAGACACACAGAAGAAGATACACAGAAGAGGAGAGAACTTGGTCATTTCGGTCCTGCCATGTGACAGAAAGGAGACGCCTCAAACAGCTAAAGCCCTGGGGAGAGCTGAGCCCTTTGCCTGATAGTTCGCAGTTGAAGAGACCAGAGCCCTGAGCAGCTGTGAGAAGAGAAGGCCCTGAAAGAAACAAGTCCTCCAGCCTACAGCTGAGATCGGAAGAAACTGGGCCCACGGAGCCTTAAGAAAAAGAGGAAGGCTGAACCCTCGCAGAGATCAGCAACCATCTTGTTTCAACACAGGCCAAAAGACTTTGGTGAGAAAATACCTCTTATGGTACCTTGAGTTGGACTCTTTAGGGCCTTATAACTGTAAGCTTTTACCCCAAATGAATACCCTTTATAAAAGCCAACAGAGTTCTGGTACTTTGCATCAGCACCCCTTTGGCTAATACATGCATGCATACTTGCATACATACATACATATCTCTTTAATGTTATTTGACTCCACATTATTGTTAATGCAGGGGGGAGGACAACAGCTTCAATGCAAATGGTGACTTCTGCAAACCTAGTTGCTTTAAGCATTAGCTGAGCTGAATCGCAGCACACTGAGCCTAGCAGCAGCGCTGCCATCAGAGGCTGCATCTCTGAACCTGTGGTGGGGTCGCCACATGCCCGGCCCATCACCGCAGGTGTCTGGAGCAGCCACCGCCACTGTCACAAACAAGACTGGCTGCTGAAGCTTTTGCATATCTTTTGTCAGATTTATCTGTGTTTAATATTTCTGATGCTTTTATAAATGGTTCTGCTTTTATTTTAAATTTCAATTTCTGATTATTGACGCTTTCACTTTCAGCCAAGATGAAGTAACAGGAACTGGATTTCCCCTGCTGACTGAAAGAAACAACAACTAAAAAACCTAACAAAATATCAGAAGCAATGGCTCTCAAGATGTTGGCTATCCGGCAGTGGAGGATAGAGATCCCCGAGTGATGGGAAACTAATGATGTAAGCTGTGATTGCCCCAGCTTTCTTCTTTGAGAGCATTTCCGGGCCACAGCAGAGGCACAGTGAACCCACGGAGAGCCCAGCAGTAGCCTTGTGTTGAGGAGGTGGAGGTGGGAATTGAGGAAGTCAAGGTGGCTAGAATTCACAGAGAGGAGAGCTGTAGAGGAGATAGCTTCCCAGAGAGACAAAATCAGAAATCTGCAGAGTCCCCTCAAGAATTCAGGTGAGTACTGAACAGTGCGTGCATGTGAGAAAACTGAGGCAAGGAAAGAACAACCCCCCAAAATTAGAGGGAACAGTGTCTGGAACTCTCACAGGGCTCAGAATAGCACCTTTTCCCAATGACCAGAGTGGAAAACATTGTAGCTCATGGGTCATAGATTAGAGCACTATGGAAGGGCTCATCTCAGTAGTGGAGAGACTTAACCCCAGACTAAATACTACTCTAGTCCAGCCAAATGAAGCTTATAATCAAGACCTGAAAGAATCAGACTTACTTCCATGTAACTTAACCATGTCTAGAACAAATCTCAAGAATAATTTTAGGAATACCCAACAGGTAAAATTTACAATGCCTAGCATCTGATAAAAATTGCCAGGTGTGCAAAGAAAAAGGAAAATACAATGCATAATAAAAAGAGGGTCATTAATATACAATGAAAGGCAGGACATTAGACAGTTATAATTGTATTCTGTAAGTTTGAGATGCTAGAGGAAAGATTGGACACGTTAAGTAGAGCCATAAGAATATTTAAAAGGCCCAAATCAAACTTCTAGAGATGAAATCCACAATGCTGGAGATGGGTAATGGCAGATTTGGCATTAAGGAAGAAAAGAATAGTGAACTAGAAGACATAGTAAAAGAAATTATCCAAAATGAAGCCCAGCAAGAAAAAGGAATTAAGAAAAATGAACAGATCATCAGTGAATTGTGAGACAACTTCTAAAAGCCAAATATATGTTTAATTGAAGTCCCTGAAGGAAAGGGGAGAGAGAGGGTGGGACAGATAAAAGATATAAAGAAATAATGGCTAAAATTTTTCCAAACTTGATGAAACTATAAATCTGCAGATCCCAAGAAACTCAACAAACTCTGAGCAAAAGAAACATGAAGATAACTACACCAAAGCACATCATAATCAAATTGCACAACACCAGTGATTAAGAGAACACTTTAGAGGCAGCCAGAGAATACAGACACATTACATACAAAGAAACAAAGCTAAGAATGACAGCAGGTCTCCCATTAGTGACAATACAAGGTAGAATATAGTGGAGCCACATCTTTAATACATCGAAGGGAAAAAACTAGAAATCTTTACCAAGTGAAAACATCTTTTAAAAATAAAGTTTCCTGCCTGCCCTGCTGTGGCTATGGGAGGGTCAACTGGCCATCCCACCCCCTCATAGCCAGTCATCTTCCACACTTTGTTGGTTCCTCTACTGCTCATAAGCCTGCCATAGCTCCCCAGCAAGTCTCACCTCTCTCTGGCATGGTTTTCAAGAATCTCCCATGTCCAGCTGCTTCTCTCTCCTCCACCCTGATTTACCTGCCTCCCACTGCACCATCTGCTCTGGTCAGTCTCAGCCTCTCACATTTCCCCAGAACTGCTTGGCAGTCTGCTTTTCTCATCCGGTCTCTGCCTTTTACAGGGGAGCCTACAGCCCCAGAAAGGAGTGTGACTAACCCAGGGCCACACAGCAGATTAGAGGGCAAGATGGGAGCTACAGTTTTGCAGGATTCTGTGCACCATGGCTTGTAGTTTCCAGGGTGGTCATTTTAATCAATGTTGCTTATATCACAACGTGACTTGAGTTGAGGGAAGGGGGAAGAGGTAAGGAAAGAGGAAAGGTGGAATCCACTAACTGTCTTCTCCTGTGAAGACCCTGGTGCCTGGGCCCTTTTAATGCTAAGCACACTGTTCTTCAAGAGAAATAATTTTGAGACTGGGACACAGAGGGAGTAGACAGGGTCCATCCATTCCTATGCTGGGAGAGCTGAGGATCCTCATCTGATAAGAGGGTATAGTTCAGTCCCCAAGTTCCTGCTAGGGAGCAATGGCAAAGCCCCCCACAGTGACCTGAGGAGGAGCAAGACTTAGAAAGAGGAGGTAGAGACCTCAGGAAAAATACAGTTAATTCCTAGGAAATCAAACACCCATGGGTGCTTAGTCCTGGGCAGGAGCACGCAGACTCAGAGCTCTCAGGAAGGAGGCATCATCAAGGGCTGGAATGTTCTGGGAAGGAGGCAAGAGACTTGAAGTTTTGGTCACAAGGGATTTAGAAGGAAGGGCATTTGAGGCAAAGGGAACAGCATTAACAGAAACAAGCTGGATGTGTTTTGGGGAAGACAAATTATTTAGTTGTCTAGAAGAGTCTCATGGGGGATAGTTGTCCTGGGGAGTAGAGTGTAAGCAGGAGCTAAGTTGAAAGGCCTTGCATAGCAGGAAAAGGGCTTGGGCTTGATTCCATGGCAGTAGGGAGCCATGGATGGATCTGAGCATAACAAAGATGGGAGATGGGCTTTTAGGCCAGAGTCAGGGAAATTAGATTAGAGCAGTTCTAATCTTGAGTTCAAGTTCTCAAACTTGAGCTTGCACACACCAATGTTCATAGCAGCATTATTCACAATAGCCAAAAGATGGAAGCAACCCAAGTGTCCAGTAACAGATGAATGGCTAAACAAAATGTGGTATATATATCTACAATGGAATATTACTTAGCCTTAGAAAAGAATGAAGCTCTGATAAATGCCACTACATGGATGAATCTTGAAGACATCAAGCTGAGTGGATTAAGTCAGGCACAGAGGAATAGGGTATGATTTCACTTACATGAAATAGCTAGGATATGCAAATTCATAGAGGCCGGCAGTAGAGAACAGGTGGGAGGGGGATTGGAATGGGGAGTTTATGCATAGTGGATATAAGGGTTTCTGTTTGGGATGATGGGAAAGTTCTGGTAATGGATGGTAGTGAGGGTGGCACAACATTATGAATGTGAATAATTCCACTGAATGGTATGCTTGGGAGTGGTTGAGATGGGAATGTTTGTGTTGTATGTTTCCACACCTGGACTGGATCTAAGAATGGAGGAGAAAAAAAACAGAATATACATTTACAAATAGAATGTAGATTTAATATAGTCTTATATCAAAGTTAAAGTTCTTGAACTTGATAACTGTATTTAAGGTGGTTACATAATTGCATAACCTTGTTCTTAAGAAAGGTACACAGAAGTATTAAGTATTCAAGAAGCATGATATATACAACCTACTCTCAAATGTTTAGAAGACAGATAGAGAGACAGACATGATACAGCAACTGTGGCAAATGTTAAAAGTTGGTGAATCTGGGTATCTGGGAGGAGAGTACGTCTGAGCTCTCTGTATGGGTTTTTTATTATTTTTGTAACTGTCCTATAAGTTTGAAATTATTTCTGAATAAGTTAAGAAAACAAAACAAATATCTGGTTGTGGTTACATAAATCTATACATGTGTCAAAATTCATAGAACTGTACCCTCAAAAAGGTAATTATACAATATGGTAATATAAAAAATAAAATATAAAAAAAAACAAAAAACAAAAACGTTAGGGCCTCTTAGACCACATTGCGGGGCCTCAACTCCAGAGTTCCTAAATCGGTGGGACTAGGGTGGGGCCCGAGAATTTGCATTTCTGACAAGTTCCCAGAGCAGGCAGCTATTGCTTGTCCACGCCCACAGTTTGAAACCCACTGTTGGCTTAGGTAGAGGGTGGGGGATGGGGGCGACGGGAATGTAGCGCACTTCCCGCAGCCTCCGAAAGGCACCAGCAGTGGGAAAACCCCAACCCTCGTGCTTTATACAAGAAACATGAGAGGCGAAGGCCACAGCAGAGGGGGTTTTCCGTTTGAGCCCAGAATCTTGGGTCCGGGTTGCCGTGGCATGCGGCGGTGGGCGCAGGAAAGTTGCTCCGGCATCTGCGGGCCCCTTGGCCCACCCTCCCCAGGCCCTTGCGAAGACACTGTCACTTTTAGTTGACAAACAGGCCCCATATAGCCAGGCCTCCCTGAGCGAGCGAGGGCCAGCAAGGAGCAGGAGACAGAGCAGGGCGGCCGCAGCCACAGCGGCAACACGGCCTCTGGCCCGGCTGGCCCCACTCAAGCCCCGCCCCCACCGGGGCCACGCCCCCAGCCCCACCCCCCGCAGCGGCCCCGCCCCTCGTGGCCCGGCCCCTGCGGCCCCGCCCGGTTCCCGGGCGCTGGCCCCGCCTCCCCGCGGAGAAGACGCCTCTGCCCTTGTCCGTCGAGGGTGGCCGCCAGCCTGGCTCCGCTGGTCTGGCTGAGTCAGGCCCCGGCTGCCGGCAGAGTGACCCGGGAAGCTGGGAATGGAGACGGCGACAAGGCGCAAGGGAGGCAGGAAGGGGTGCGGCCAGGTTGGGCAAGGAGCGCTGGGGCGGAAGCCGGCCGTGCTGGTTGCCGTGGGGGCCTGAATTATCGTGAAGGGCTGTGTGATCACAAGGGAGTTCGCTGAACCTCTCCGAGCTGCATCTATTCAACGAGGATTCAGTGTTGGCCTGACCTGTGCCAGGTGCTAGGGATGTGGCCGTGAACCGGACCCTCCTGGCAGTATAGCTCCTGGTGAGCAGTGTGGTCTCCGCACTCAGGGTCGAATCCCAGCTCTCCTTCCTAAAACTGGGTGACCTGGGGCAAGACACTCAACTTCTCTGTGCTTCATCAACCTCATCTGTCGTTTAGGGGTAAAACACCCACCTTATAGGGTTGTTTTGAGGAGTAAATGAATTTATACTTGCTAAGTCCTAGAAATGGTGCCTGGTGCTTAATAAGCTTTGATGTTAGCTATTATTATGGATATCTTTGCCCTCTTGGAGCTTACATTCATTGACTTCATCTTTCTTTCTTAAGATTTTTCTTTGTTATGCACTATTTCAGACATATTAAAAGGAACATAACATAAACACTGTGTCCCCATCAGTTTAAGAACTAAAGCAGGGGAGCAGATATAGCTCAAGTGGTTGAGCGCCTGCTTCCCACGTATGAGGTCCTGGGTTCAATCCCTGGTACCTCCTAAAAAAAAAAAGAACTAAAGCATAGCAAATACATTCCTTTCTGCTCGGCTTTAGTCAGACCCTAATATCCTGTGCCCTCAAAGCTTCTAGAATCTCCTGGCTCCAACCCAACCTCTACATTGCTCACAGGCTGTGAGGGATCTTTATCAAACATAGACTGGATTCTACCATAACCCTGCTTGAAAACCTCCATCCAGAAGATAAAGTTCAAACACATCTCTTTGACATCCAGGCTCTTCACATCTGACCCCACTTTGCCCTTCCTGTTTGATCTCTGCCACCCAAGACCAAAATCTCTCTCAACATTTCTTAAGCATCCCCTGTTCTTTGCATAAGTCGGCCCCTCTGCCTAGGGTCCACTGTCCTCCACTCTGTCCAGGAGTGCTGTCCCCCTTGGAATGTAATAGTGTGTAGGTGAGTGCGCGTCTCCTTTCCTAAGCTGTAAACTCCTGCTGTCAGGCCCATGGCTGACTCATCTTCAACTGCTCTTGGCAAAGGGAAGGCATGCATTATACTACATAGTGGCAGCTGAATGTGTTTGGGGCACTGTGCAGAGGTGTGGTAGGGGATAGTCATCTACAGTGACTCAAACCCTATTCTTTCCTAGGGGAACTTCAGCTGTAAAACTGCTGGGGAATAATATAGGGATCATTAAATGGGGTCCTTATTTTTAAGAAACTCTAGCAAAGCCTGATTTCCTCTACATTTCCTAGCTCCCCTCTCCCAAACCCCCTTGTCCTTTCCCCTTTCCCCCCTGACTCTGTCTCCTCTCTCTGAGGATGGTGGTTCCTCATGATGAATGAATCTTCCCCAGGGACTAAGATGTGAAACACAGTGACCATGTCATAGATTCAAGACGCTTGTGATTTGGGGAAACCAAGTGGATGCAAAGCCTGGCCCCAGACAGCCTAGGCTGTAGGAGCAAAGAGAATGAAAATAAGATGCCTTGTTTTCATCCAGGCAGACTTATTAGCAAAGCAAAATTTCTTTACAGAGAGAGGGGAGCCAAAGTCTCTATCTAAGTGAAGTGGAAATAAAGTGGAAGCACACTCAGACTCTGGGGAGAAAGTTGGGTGCCCGGGGGAGAGGGAAAGTGGGGTGATTGCTTCTATGGACATTTTGAATTTTGTCCTATGTTCACATCTGACCTATTTTTAAAAAACAGAAACTGTCTATTGGATGGTAAACAGAAGAGCTGGGTTTTAGTATTGTAAATACCAATTACCAGCCCACTCACCTTGGTCTCTCTCAGCCTCTCTTTTATAACTACTCGGTTCCCAAGCTGAAAGAATAGGCACAAGGGAGACCTTTGAGAACTAGATGGGTCTGGGCACACATTATTTTTTACACTTCAGTTCATCTCAGTAGTCCATAACGGTGGCCTTCTCTACTGGTGTGTGAGTGAGTGTGTCCGTGTGTGGGTCTGCACATACCCAGGTGTGTCCAGGTAGATGTGAGTATGAAGTTGACCATTACAGGTCCCTGGCCGAAGGAGTTCCTGGTGCAGCAGGGGAGGTAGCCAAGTCCTTCTAACACTCTTGAACTCTGATAAGAGCCAAAAATAAAAGGATGGGACAAGTGGGTGCGCAGAAGAGGGAACATGATTTCAACCAGGTGGCCTTGCACTGCCTGTTCCCTCTGCCTGGCCTGCTTTACCCTCAGGAACCTCAAGGCCACTCCCTTGCCTCCTTCAACTCTCTCAGCAAGTGTCACCTTCTCAAGAAAGCCTTCTCGACCACTCCATTCAAAATAGTAACTGCCTCACTCTCCCAGACCACCCCTGCTTTATTACTATCCAAAGCACTTACTTTGAATGATAGTAAATTTACCTAAAGTAAAACTAATGTAAAATGCTATCTATCTCACTCATTTATTTGTTTTATTGGCTATTTTCCTCATTAGAATGAAAGCTCCACGAGGGCAGGGGCCATGTCTGTTTTGTTCACTGCTATGTCACCAGTGCCTAGAACAGTTGCTGGCGCATAATAGGCACTCGGCAAGTGTTTGTGGATGTTGTGGTGATGGGGTGGGTGTTTGGGGTGGAGGGCAGCAAGGCGATGTCTATGCCGGGAGGGGAGACCGGAGGTCTGTGGCTGCAGCAGTGGACTGAAGGGACATCCCCTGATGTAGGATCAGATGGTGATGTGGGTGGTGGAGCAGGAACACTCCAGAGGGGACAGAGAGGAAGATGTGGCCTGGAGAAAACCTGAGACCTTTTGGGGGCCTTTCTGTATGCCCCAAGGTGCACAGCTGAAGATCTGGTGTCCCACAGACATGTTTGGAGGTTGAGCCCTGCTGGTTTGTGGGGGAAGGTGATGGTAGACACAATAGCGAGATCCCAAAGGACATCTGGAGGTCCCTTGGCTAGGCGAGAGTCCCAGGGAGGGCGTTTAGAAGGGAGGAGGCACTGGAAGTCTCTGTGATGGTGGCTGGATTGTAGACTCAGGGAGGGCAGAGAAGTTTCTCTGAGCATTGGAGAACAGAGAGCAAGGCCGAGGGCCCAGGAACAAGGCTGGGTGGGCACTGAGGCCTGGCTGGGAAGGGCCTGGAAGGAGTCAGATCAGATTCCCAGGGCCCCAGGGAGCACAGAATCTGGAGCTGAGAGTAGGAGGCAGCAAAGGAAGGAAGTTGTATTCAGGAAGAATTCCCATTCAGGGGCCTTTATCGTTGTGAGCCACCTAAGGACTAGGAGGAGACCTGCCTTCTAAGCCTTCTTGTGACAGAAAAGGGGGAGCAGAGCCATCATTTCACTTTGATAGTTTATTCATTTACTCAGTCACTCAATTTAAGCACCACAAGGGCTCAGTCCTGGACTTTGGCCTCATGCAAGGGAGAGGTGCCCCAGGAAAGGTGTGACAACTCCAAGGTGGCTGCGGTTGAACCCAGCTGGGAGACGAGGGAGGGCTTACAGAAGAAGAGCCATCGGAGCTGGGCCCTGGATGATGGTCAGGAATCTGAAAGTCAGGAAGAGAGGAGAGCTGACTCAGGGACTTTTAATGTTTACTATCTCATTTAATTTACCCAGCAACACAGAGGTAACCAAGAGGAGGTGATTTATTCTATAGGTAAGGAAATAGGGATCCCAGTCTGAGAGGACAGGGGCCCAGCCCAAGGTCACCAGCCTGGAAGCAGCGAGTCAGGACTGGAACTCGAGACTGTCAGACCCCTGGCCAAGTGCTTGTCCTGCAGCTTCAGGTTGCCACTGGGTATTTCAGGCTTCCCTTCATTGCTGCTTCCCAGGGCACTGTGGCGATGCCAATCCTCATCACCACGGATCTTGACCTGCCCTCTCCCTGACCCCAGAGAGGCTCCAGGACATGGACCAGTCCAGTCTTCTTCTCGGTGTTGGCCCAGGGCAGGCCGTGACCAGGATGGAAAGGGATGTGTTGGACTTTGAGGCCGAGGGCTGGGTGCTGGTGCCAGCTCTGCCATGTCCTCCTGCAGCTTTGGTCAAAGCACTTCACCTCTCTGGACCCTTCAATTTCCTTCTGTGATAAATGGGGATACTGGTCACTCCAGTATTCCCCACCTCCAGGAAGTTGAGAAACTGAGAACGTAATGGCCTTCCCAGATAAAAGTTAGCCGTTATTATTTCTAAGGAACTGGGGGTTGTCCCTTCCACAAAATGATGGCAAAGACAAGTGTTCTGGTGCTCCTACTACAAGCTACCTTTCACCGATCCCTCCCCGGTGCTAAGTGCTTTACACGCACTAACTCATTTAATGGCACATGGACTTGAAAAAAATTGGAGGGAACACTGTCATCAATAAGTCAATATGATGACGATAAAAGTATCTAGCAAAGCAATGTAACTAACAGATGCATAAGTCTCAGAGCAATTGGAGGACTTTGCAGACTGCACCCCTTGGCACAATGCTGGGCCTTTGCTTCCTTCATCTGGGTAGCTCAAGTACTCAGACCACGGGTGGACATTTCCAATTCCGATTCCGATTCCGGGGCGGCTCAGCTGCAGTCCCAGGAGGGCAGCCAACAAGAGGCCAGAGCAGCTTATCGCTCTACAGTGATTCCCCAGCAGGCAGACTGTCTCCACTGCCACTGAGCAAAGCTGATAAAAAGGACAGACCCTTGAGTTTACTATGGCAGAGTGTGGGGAGAGTGGGGCCTCCCTGGGGCGGCCCAGTCTCCTCTGGGAACAGACTGTCTGTTTGGGGAGATACCATCACATTCCTGCAGCCACAGCCACCCTGGGTTGGATGGATGGGGGGGTGGGTAGAGAGACGAGGGGGGGTGAAATATGACAGCTGCAGCCTGCCTGGTTGGCCTCTACCGCCGCTGATCCCCTGGGGCCACCACTGAGGAGCCCACACAGAGTCCTCCAGGGGTCTGTAGTTTCAGGGCCTGGTGGTTAGAGCATTTCACAAAGGTCATTAATAGCCAACATGAGCTTATCACTCTACAGTTTACAAAGCATTTTCTCAACATTTATCTTTCTGATCTTCCAGAAAAACCTTTGCTTTATCTGGAAATGAATTGAAGGGAGCTGCCCAGGAAGGCACAAGTGAGCTCAAGGCCAATGATCTGGCCAGACAATGGGGCTGGAGCCCTGAGTGGCCTTCAGCTGACCAGGTCAACCTACACTCAATCCTTCTAGAGGGCTTACCATATGGCAATGACTGTTCTAAGCACTTTAATCTTCACAAGAGTCCCTATGAGGTAGTTGCTATCATTATATCCATTTCACAGATGGGAAAATTGAAGTAGACGCAAGTTAAGTAACTTGCCCAAGATCACACAGGCAGAAAATGGGAGGGCTAAGATTTGAACCCAGGCAGTGCACCTCCAGAATCTCTGATTTAACCTCTATGCTATACTGCCAACTTAAAGTTAGCCACTGATAATATGCTATGTTTCTCTCTGATTATAAAGCCAATTTTGCAGCTACATGAGGCAACATAGCATAAGGGAAGAACTGGTTTTAGAATCGGGCCTGTGTTCAACTCCTGGCACTGACATTAATGAACCCTGAGCCCTGTGGCTGAAACTCACCTCTCTGAGCCTCAGTTTCCTCGTCTAGAAAGTGGAAATAATATGTGCCTTAGTGGGGTAGGTGTGGGGGATGTTATGTGTGGAGTACCCGGTACATAGTACATTTTCTTTAAAGAATTACTATTATTACTTTGACAGATGAGGTGCGGAGGTGGCCTGTCCAAAATTGAGATGTCAGAAGAGAATCTGTTAAAAGAGAGGCCCAGTCACTCAGCTGTGGGACACAGAGGCAGATGACTTGTAGCTGAAGGGATCCAGGAAGCTTCCCAGGAGGCAGCACGAGCAAGTGGTTAGGACTCTGGCTTCAGAGTTGGGCAGACTCGAGTTCAAATTCCAATATCCAGTGTTTACTTGCTGGGTGCTCTCGCATTACTTAACTTCTCTCAGTCCGTAAAACGAGGCTCTTAACAGAACCTTCCTCACTGGGTTGTGCAGGATGAATGAGCTCAATCAGGGAAAGAAGCACTGGGTGCCCAGCAGGCAGAGTGAGTGCCTGGTCAGTGCTGCTGCCTTTACTGTTCACGTGGGGAGGGGGTTGGCACACTACGCAGCCCCCCCCCCATGTCCATGTCCTAATCACCAGCACCTGGGAAGATGTTAGTTTACACAGAAAAGGGGAATTAAGGGAGCAGCTGGAATTAAGGTGGCTAATTAGCTGACCTTGCCATGGGGAGATCATCCAGATCATCTGAGTGGGCCTGATGTAATCACAAGGATCCATATGGGGCGGGGGGGTGGGGGGGGGCCGGCAGAAGAGAGCCAGGCTCAGAGTTGGGTGACGTGAGAAAGACCCCCTCAGCGTCTGCTGGTTTTGAAGATGGAGGAAGGGGACCATGAGCCAAGGAATGCAGGAAGCCTCTAGAAGCTGGAAAAGGCAAGGAAAGCCTTTAGAAGGAGCACAGCCCTGCTGATGCCCTGACTTTAGCCCAGTGAGAACCATTTTGAACTTCTGGTTCCAGAACGATAAGGTAATAGATTTGTGTTGTTTTAAACCACTAAGTTTGTGGTAATTTGGTACAGCAGCCAAAGAAAATTAATCCAGGGTTTGTGAGTTGATCCTTGAAGACTGGTAGGATGCTAACAGGCAGAGGGAGGAGAAACTGTGCAGCCAGAGGCCCTTAGGCTGGGAAGCAAGACATTTTGGGGAAATAGTGGGAAGCCTGTGTGGATCTTTGCAAAACTGGATGCAATTCTCCACCGCTGCTAACATCCATGCCCCTTCATAATGTATCAGGACCAGCTCTTCCCACCCAGAGATAGAGCCCGTTTCCCCATTCTTTGAATCTGGACTTGGTCCCATGACTTGCTTTGGCCAAATGTATGCAAGTTCCAAGAGGCTTTGCACACTTCTGTTTTCACTCTCGCTGTTCTTAGAATCCTGCCACCACCATGTGACCAAGCATGGGAGTGGCAGGTAGCCTCATGGATGGCCCCCATCCCTGCCTCCTAGTGGTCACACCCTTGTGCAATTCCCTCCCCTTGAGTGGGGGTTGGGCCTAATGACTGGCTTCTAATGGACAGAATATGGCAAAGAACATGGCTTGGCAATTCTGATACGAGATTACAGAAAGACAGTGTGACTTCCATCTTGCTTGCTCTTTCTCACCTTCTTGTTGGCTTGCCCTGAGGGAAGGCAGCTGCCATGTTGTGGGCTGCCCTATTAAGAAGCCCATGTGGCAATGAATGGCTATCTCTGGCCAACAGCCAGCAAGGACCTGAAATGGACCAACAATCCCATGAGTGAGCTTGGAAGCAGTTCTTCCTTCGATTGAGCCTTGAGATGCTTGCAGCCCCACATGACACCTTGACTATAGCCTTGTGAGAGACTCTGAGCCAGAGGTGCCTAATTCCATAGCATTTGGATTCCTGATCCACAGAAACTGTGAGAAGATAAGTGTTGTTTAAAGCTGCATAATTTGTTATGCAACAATAGATAATGAATATGCCAGGCTTGTCTGCTGGCTGATGAGTGACATGTGGTCTGCTCCCTGGCTTTCACCCAGCCATCAGCCATCAGTGAGTGAGGACAACCTAGGTCAGCTGGAGCCCAGGCAACTTGTTAGCTGATTGCAGACCCACGAGAGAACCAAACTGAACCCAGATGATCTGTAGACTTGTTAGTAATAATATAAGTTGTGGTTTTGAGGCACTGAGCTTTGAGGTGGTTTGTTACCCAGCAAAAGCTGGTTGATGTGGCCTGGGGAGCCAGAGGGTTTTGTGTGTGGCAGAAACCGAGGCTGGGAAGCTGGGTAGACACCTGGGTGTGGAGGGATTTGATACCAGGTTAAGGCACTTGGAGTTTCATCTGTAGGCAATGGGAAGTTTGTGACCAGGAGAATAACATCACCATCAGAACTGTGGCATGCATTGGAAGCAGGGGGACCATTTCAGAGGCTGCTGTCACGAGGCAGAGGAGTGGTGATGGAGGCCTGAAGTTGGGGGGGCGTTGAGGGATGGGAGAGAGACAGTAGAGGTGGACTCAGTGGAACTTGTTCTGGATTGGGTTGGGGGCAGGGCAGTGGGCGAGTGGAAATCCCGGGTGTTTGATCCTCTTCTTGGGAGGATCTCCCCTTGGGAGACAGAGGAGTTGGTGGTGCTGTTGCCAGAGATGGGGAAGTCAAGATGCGGTTGGAGGAATGCACGCTATTTGGGACAGGCTGAGGCTTAAGTGCCAATGGGACCTTCTGGGAACACACCCATAAGACAGGGATTCAAGGCTGCAAAGGGAGGCTTTATCCCCAGCCCAGTGCATTGGTCGGGACTGGGTATGGTAGAGAATAGCACACTCAGACTGGGTAATTGAGAGAATTGGATAAAAGGATGGTTTATACAGGTGTGGAAAGGGTTTGGAAAGAGTGGCAAGGAGCCAGGGGCTAGGTCTAAGGAGGCCAGGGGAGGGAGTGGGAACTGGAACCAGGAGAGGGTAGAGTACGGAGAGTGCTGCCCAACAGGAGCTGTGGCCTTTGGTGGAAGGACACAGATGACCCATGCTCATCCAGGAGGGATGGTGCCAGGGGAATAAATACCCTGATCACTCTCTCCTCCTGTTCTCTGTGCTTCCTGGTATCCCCCAATGGCTGAGCCCAACATAAAGTCAGAGAGCCAGGGAGCCTGTTGATGAGGTCCATACACCTAGCCTCATAGGACATAAAGAAGGGTAGAAAAAGAGAGGGACAAATGGAAGACATCTAGCCACCTACTAAATGAAATTTCTTTTGCCTAAGTCACTTGGTAGGCATGTGACCCCATTCTGGTAAATAAGATTTGAGGAGAAATCTGCCAGGGAGTTTCTGGGGAAAGGTTCTTTATTCCGAAGGAGACAGCAGGAGAGCTGTTTTTCGTTGTATGTGATGTGACACCTGGAGTGTGGCAGCCATTTTGCAACCCTGAGGGAAGCCAGTCCGAGGTAAAACTGACTCACTGAGGATGGCAGAGCAAAGAGATGGAAAGAACTGGGTCCTATATGATTTTGTGGAGCTACTCCAAAAGTCTGTCCTACCTCTGGATTTCTTTTTTCATGAAATAATAAAGGTTCTTACTGTTTGTACCACTTCAAAATTGGTTTCCAGTTACTTGCAACCCAAAGCTTCCTAATGGACACAGCTACCATCTATTGTCTCCAAGCCCATCCTCCATCTCAGAGAGATTTGGAAATCATGCTCATAGAGATCGACTCAAGCTATGGTCTTGAGCAAAAGTTCAGAGAGAAGAGGGAGGAGGACAATGCCGCCGGGAAAGCCTGCTTTTATAGGGTGGAAGGAGAAAAAGAAGCAATGGAAATAGAGATGAGGTACTTTGAAATTCCTACATTTGTCCAGAGTGGATTTGATCAGATTAGATATTTTGGTATTTTGGTATTTTGGGCCAACTATTAAGTTAAACATTCAATTTATCCCAAACTTATCTTTCCTGGATAAGAATCATCATTTAAAAAAAAAAAATTTAATTCACTTCACACCCATTGCCAGCACTAACAGTTGGCTTTCGTTTAGGTCCATTTTCCTCAAAAAATACAATTTTTATCTTTCTATGAGAGATTTTGCAATAACTAGTAGAGAATGATATATTCATGTTGGGATATGAATGTTGGGCAGTAGGTAAAGCGCACTCACCAGCTCTGATGCACAATGATTCAAAATCATACCTTAGCAGACTTATAAACAACAGCATGATATGGACAGCTAGGGTCGCTTGTCAATGGTTTAAAGGCAGGTTTATTGAGGGATAATTTATAATAGTCAAACACTTTTTAGGTATATAGTTCTGTGAGTTTGGACAATCATATACAATTGCATACTCACCACCACAATCAAGATATGGGATATTTCTACCATCCCCAAAAGATTTCTCCTGCCCCTTTGTAATCAATCCTCTCCCCCTATCCCCAGACCCTGACAACCACAGATCTTTCTGTCCCTATAGTTTTGCCTTTTCCAGATTGTCATATAAATGGAATTATCGGAAATGTAGCCTTTTGAATCTGGCTTCTTTCACTCAGCATAATGCATTTGAGATTCATCCATGTTGTTGCATGTATCAGCAGTTCAATCCTTTTATTGCTAAGTAGTATTTTATTGTACGGATTTACTGGAGTTTGTTGTTTATTCAACAATTGATGCTATGTTTTTTTTTTCTTGCTAGTATGAATGAAGCTGTTATAAACATTTACATAAAGGTCTTTGGGCACATGTTTTAACTTCTCTCAGGTAAATTTCTAGGAGTGGGATTGCTCAGTCATATAGTAACTGTATGTTGGACATTGTAAGAAATTGCCAGACTGTTTTCCAAAGTGACTGTATCATTTTGCATTCCCTTCAGCAAAGAGTGAGAGTTCCAGTTGTTGAGCATTTTTATTTATTTATTTATTTAGCCATTTAATAGCTGTGTAATGTTATATCATTGTGTTTTAAATTTGCATTTCCTTAATGAGTACTGAGGTTGAGCAGCTTTTCCTATACTTAGCTGCTATTAGTATATCTTCTTTGGTGAAATATCTATTCAAATATTTTGTCCATTTTTAATGTTTGAAGTTATTTATTTTCTCATTATTGAGTTCAAGAATATTTTATATATTTATTCTGGATATTCCTTTTAGCAATATGTGTTCTGCAAATATTTTCTCTCAGTCTGTGGCATGTCTTTTCATTCTCTTATCAGTGTGTTTTCAAGAGGAAAGTTTTTTATTTTGAAGTCTGATTTTTCATTTAATTTTCTTTTATGGTTTGTGTTTTTCATGTTCAAACTAAGAAATTTCTGCCTAAGCCAAAGTCACAGTGATTTTCTTCTCGAAGTTTTATAGTTTTAGGTTTTACATTTCGGTTTATGATTCATTTCAAGTTAATTTTTACATAAGGTGTGAGGTAGAGTTCTCTTTTTTTTTTCATGTGGATGTCCAATTGCTCTGCACTGTTGAAAAGAGTATTTTCTATTACC
>JAQZBX010057109.1:0-18048 GCA_029593785.1 Cabassous unicinctus
AAAAAAAAAAATCTACATGCTGATAATTTCTAGATTTATGTCTCCAGTAAGAACCCATTCCCTGAACCACTGACCATCTTCACTTGGATATCTAAAAAGCATCACAATTCTAAATTGTGCAGTCAATATCCTGATCTTTCTCCCCTGCCAAACTTGCTAGTCCCGTAGTTTTCCCCAATTCACAAAAACAACAATATACCATCTTTCAATTGCTTTGGCCAAAAATCTTGAAGTCCTTTTTCACCCCTGTTATTCATTTATGTACAACAGCCAACCCATTAATGAACCAAGTAGGTTCTACTTTTAAAATATACCTAGAATAATTACCCTTCTTACCCCTTCGACTCTGACTTTGTCTTAGGTCACTGTCGTCTGTCACCTGCTTATTTCAGTAGCCTTGGTCCCTAACTCTACTCCTGCCCACTGAAACGCTAGTCCCAATAGATCAGCCAGGAAGTTGACCACATCACACCACTGCTCCAATTCCATCTCACCCACCTAGTAGAATACAAGAATTTGAGTAATGATCTCTAATAACCTCAATCCTTGTTACTCAAAGTGTAGTCCTCAGACCAGCAAAATCAGCATCATTTTGTTAGATAAGCAAAATGCCAGACCCTACCCCAGACCTTCTGAATCAAATCTGTATTTTTAAAAGACTCGGTTTGTTTGTATGCACATTGACATTTGAGAACTACTATAAACAGTTTTTCTAGCACTCTCTTCTTTGACTTCATTTTCTACCAATTTTCCCCCTCACACATTCTGTTTCAGTGGCAGATATCTCTTGGCTATTCCATGAAGACGTCATGACCTCTACGTCAGCTGTGTGGCAGGGAATTCAGGCTTTCAGTGGAACAGTCCATGAGGAAGTGAATCCTGCCAACAACCATCATGAGAGAGCTTAGATCCTTGCCTTGTCAAGTCTTGAAATTTGACTACAGCCTGGTGCAAAGCTTAATTTTAGCTTTTTAAGAAACCCTGCATCAGAGGATCAACCAAAACTGAGCCTTGATTCCTAAACCAAATGAACTATGAGATAATAAATATATTTTATTTAAGCCTCTAAATTTTAGGTGAGTTTGTTACACTGCAATAGGTAACTAACGCAGATAATGTATTCTGAATACTGACTTTAGAAAGTTCATGACCCAATCAATTATTATAATTTTTGAACAATTTCAAAGACCATAAGGCACAAAGGAAGACTTCACTGCAACTCCTGGCTTTCAAGATACTTATGCTTTAATTTGATAAATAAGAGCGGCATTTAATTTTTTTTTTAATTTAGGCAGTAGATGCCATATAACTAAGCACTAAGATTGTGCAGTGAAAACCATGAGTGTAGTCAGAGTTTAGAAAGAGCAAGACTAATGACATTTGAAAAATCTATCATGGATGAGGCATGACTTGAGTTCTTGAGGGATTGGTAAGATTAGGTAGAAATTTATGCAGTCTAAGTAAGACAAACCCGCTCAATATATTTTATTATAATTCCTTTACAAATCCTTAATAATATCTGAAAACACTATTTTTCTTCCTTCTGTATCTCTCTTCTTTTCTTTATTATTGGAATAGTCTATTTCCTGCCTAAATACAAATTTTATCTAGTTTCGCTTATGTTAAATTCCTTCTTGATAATTGGCCATGCCTTTATATTTCCCAGACAATTTAATTTACAAGCAAAACAACTGTTATAAAATCTTTAAAGCCTTCAAAACTAAATGGCTGGGGTACAAATCACCAAAGACAAGATTAATTTGCAAGTTGTTTACTTTCTTGTCATTGCTCTTGGAAAGCTACCTTTAATTTGACCTACAGGCATCAATAAACTCAAGAATAGCAATAGGACAGTTATGTTGACTCCCAGTACAGCAGGAAATGTTTCTTGCATTTTTCAGACTGTATTTAATTAGTTCCTTTTTGAATATTTGAAGTAAATTAAATATTTCCATATTTGTGCTGTGCAATGGTATGCAAGAGAAATTTTTACTTGCACTGTAGTGCTGAAGGTCTATGTTAAAATAAATTATTCACACTTCATTGCTAAAAGTTGTTCATACTATAAAACAACCTTGGTGGACAATACTTAATACATTCCTTTGGTTCCAAAATAGGCAGCCATGAATGTATACCTCGAATCTGACTTCAATCAAACTATCAGCGTGCACTTATTACACCTACCATATGCAAACCACTGTCTCAAGAGCTATTGAATTTACAATTAAGGATACAATATGACTCTTAAGAAGGAAACCTTCTTTAGAATCTTAGCATTTATTATGCTTCATAAAATCAAACAATATACATATTTATTAAACACTATGAAGAAATTAAAGTGATCTGTAATCATATCATCTATACTAGACCAGTGGGTCTCAAATGTTAATTTCCAATGGAATCACCTGAAGGGCTTGTGGGTTGGTTAAAACTCAGTTTACTGAAGTCCACTCCTAGAGTTTCTGACTCAATAGACTTCAGGTAGGGCCCAATAATTTGTCATCCTAACATGTTCCCAAATGATGCTGATGCTGCGTGTCTGAGAACTCCACTTTGAGAACTACTGATGTAGAGGAAGTCAGATTTAACATTTTGACATATCCCCAGGTTTTTATTCCTTCTGAAATATAATTTGTGTATTCAAACACACACACACATAATTGGTGTCCTTTATACTTGCTGTTTTGAAACTGATTTGTTTCACTTAGCATAATAGTGAAATCTTATCCAGATGTCATTACACTCAAGTGTTTGTATTCTCAAACACAGTTATTAAAGGTTGTTCAAATAAAAGGTTGTGTCTATTTGCAGCCTGTTCCATAGAAATGTTTATTCCTACTTATCTGCCAGTGTAATGGGGATACATAAAGGACTCAAGACTTTCTCTGCAGTGATTTTTCAGAAGTCTTCTCCCCATGTACCCTGGGGAGGGGAGAACTGAATGTTGAGCATATCCAGGACATTCAGCTACCTGAAGATTAATTTTTTGAGGAGATAAAACAAATAGCCACAAAAACTAGCTAGTTCATAAGGCAGAATATGACCAGTTGAGTTTAGAACTAGAGGTATGTGATTGTTTCCAGGAATGAGGAGGCTTCACAGAGAGGACCTGACTTTACCAAGCCCACAAGGCCTTACGGTGATGAGTATAATGACTATTGATTGCTTCCTTGCTTTCCTTACTCATCCTTACCCAATCGTTCCCCACACCTTCCCTCCCCCACAGGCCTTGTTGGCTTGTATCACTTGGCACAAATCCTTCAGTACACAGATGACCAATATGTAACCAAATGAGAACGAACCTATAAGTGGACTGAGCTAATAGGCTCCTAGAATTAGAACCATGAGATACTGCGGTTAAGATCCTAGTTGCATCACAACAGAGGGCAGAGTTAAAGTGCAGAATCGTAAAGTCTTCGCAGTCTAAGAAAATCTCTGATGCCTTCCTTTGGTAAAATTGATTGTTAAGCATTTCCTTCAATTCCATGAGATCCATATCCTTATAATAAATCTTTTTTCTCTTAAGACAACTTACATAGGTTTCTGATTTTTGTAACCAACACTGCCTTAAGAGAATGAGACCCAGAGCATTATCAGAGAATATAATAAGATATAAATGTTGCTAGTTTTTAAAATCCTTTTTCTTTACAAAACATGGAAGTTAGAGTTTCCTGAGAAACAGAGTTTGAGATAAAAATTCAGATGTAATGTATATCTCATCCCCATTGTTTGTCTATTTTTATTTTTCTATTTCATGAAATAATTAACTTAGAATGATTATTTCAAGGACCCTACAAAAAATATTCCAATGTTCAATGAGCAAATAAAATTATTTACTCAAAATAAATAAGCAGAACAACATGTTAAGAAAAGAAGTGGTCTCATTAGAAAGTAGCAATTACTTTTGAGATGGCCATTATAAGAAAAATGAAGTTAATCTCTTCTCTTAGGAGTCAGTGAAGTATTCTAAGTCCAGTAACACTTATTGTAATGTGCATGCTATTATTTTTGTCATTGCTTTAAAGCATACATATTTTATTTAAAATAACCTCAATTTCCATAAAGGGGGATGTTGTACTGTAAAAATCATTCCTCCACCCAACCTGGCTAATTTTTCTTGCTGAATAGAGGGCAAGCAGAAAATGCAAAAACATAAAACCATCAAACATCAACATATTTCTTCCTTTTTATATGACACAGGGGGGTCACATTTCATAAATCCAAATTTAAGATTAAAAATGTAAGAACATAACTACTATTTTTGACAGATTATTCTTTGCCATGAATATTACAACGTTTTCAAAATAGCAAACTTCAAAACCACATCAAAGAAAAGATACTTATTGTCTTACATTGTGTGTTTGTCTGTGTGTAAAACTAGGCCCTCCAGTTGAAATCTCAGCATTGGGGGAAATTTTTCAGTGATTAGACTTTCTCCAGAGTGAGTATAATATTTGCCTACAAAAATTCCTTCAAGAATGTATCTGTAGTGTTCCTTAGAATATAACATAGCTATCTTTCTCATATCATAATTAAACTTTAAAAAATAAGAAGTAGTATAGAGAATCGGGGTTTTGTAGCATAATATACTAATATATTATGAATTTAAAGACTTTATAGTCTTAAATATTTAAGCTACCAAACACAAAGAGACAGTATTCCACTCACCTCAATTCCTTTGCATTTCATTAAACCCTTCCTGGTTGGTTCCCAGAAAGGACAAAACCAAAACGGAACTAAACAAAACAGACACTTCAAGAATAAATTAAAATTGCTACATAAATGAAATAAATACTAATTAAACACTTAGGTGATCGATGACAAGAGGACAATTAAAACATCAAAATAGTGTCTACTCAAAGATTATTTTAATAATCACTATTTATTTGACAGACTAGCATAACCTGTGTACTGCATAGTGATAACAATGATACACTAAAGAGTAAAAAAATGTGTCATAGCAATGAAACTAATTGAAAGTGAAGAGATGAAAAATTTTAATTAACTTTGTGAACTGGCTTTTTCTGTCAATTACCTAACTTACGCTACAGAAATATGGACAAAAATCTGCATTCAAGTTCAGACGACAGACTCAGTGATAGAATTCCGGAAAGGAGGAAGGTAAATCATTTCAATTATGCATTAAAGTAATAAATAAATAAAATACTTTAAAATGCAGACTAAATGAAAAAGAAAATATATATTGGATGTTAGGGAAATGATAAAAGCAGATTGTATTCATCTCAGGGAGGAATTATTGATGCAGGAACACTAATAAAATGAGTTGCAGATCAATTTCTTTCTTTTGTATTTTTGTAGAATAGAAAAATATCAACTGTAGTTGATATGTTATAGTATAACAAGAATGAGTATCTATCTGATGTTTTAGTTTTTGTTTTTTAATAAGGTAGGAATCACAAATGCCTGAAGATAATTAGTAATCTTAACATATTTATAAAATAAAATTAAATAACTCTACTGTCTCATGTGCTATGTGAGAATATAACACACATTATATTTAAATAGCATTTTTTTAAAATATCAGCTAGAATTAAAAAAATTCATATGTTTAAGTGATTTCTCAAATATTCAAAATTACATAGACGTTCTCTTTACAAAAATGTTCTCAAATTTGTATATTTACAAAAATAGTTGAACTTAAAAATGTGTTGTGCTGATAGGGGATATGATAAGAGAAGGATTAATTTATCTTCTTATTTTCAAGAACATCAAAATCCATTTCACAGATGTATATATTCAACAAAATACCGAGCATCTACTATGAATGAAGCACCGTGATAGGAATAATAAATAATACAAAACATTTTGAGCTAAAAAGAAGATTTTAAGATTATATAGATAACAGGATTAAGAAAAGGTTCCAAAATCTGTACTAAAGCCAATTGATTTGCAATTGCTATTGGGAGCATTTGTTTAGAAATATTTCAGACTATGGTCAAGAAAGAGTACATAACCAATTAATTACCTGCCATGGGTATATGCCATAGGTGCGAAGGATGGGGGTGTGTTTGGGCTTTTGACACTCGTATTTGCCAATTCTGATCTAATTCGATTGCCCTCATATTACAGATGAAGACACCAAAGCCTAAAAAAGTTAAATTGCCCAAAATTACAACTTCAAATAATGACAGAAAAAGGGCCTAGATTCAAAGTTTCTTAATTCCCATAGATTAAAAAAAACATAAATTAAAAACAGACCACATCTTTTAGGTCTACGGGAGACCTATATCATTCCTTAAGTATTACCATAAATTGGAAAGATACACACACGTCAAAAGAATTGATTTATTTATATATTGTTATGTTTTAAATAGTGACAAAGTAAATAAGATGGATATAGGTGAGAAACATTGGCAGCTAATAATAAAGATTTTAAATCTTTGGAAATGAATAGAAATGGTGAAAGCATATCAGGGTGTTTGTAACTAGCAGTGCTATTGTATGGGTATGACTGGTTGAAAGGGAAAGTCTAAGGTCATGTATATTACAACAAGGAAAGCTAAAAACTGTAATATGGTACTGTAGATGACAGTAAAACCTCATGTAAAAAACTAATATGGGTAATATTACATATATAAGATTGTTTTTGCAAAATGTAAATATACTAGAGACAAAGAAAAAGAATAGCAGCTATGTATGGCAGGGGAAGCATAGAGAGATTGAGAGGTGATGAGTTTTGTTTGTTTTTGGTTTATTATTATTATTGGAATAATGAAAGTGCTCTAAGAATGATTGAAGTGGTGGATGCACAAATATGTGATTACACTGAATACCATTCATTGATTGTTCACTTTGGATGGATTTATGCTTTATTAACATGTACCAATAAAATTGATTTGTTAAAATAAAAAAAGAGAAGTCATTACTTGATTAATCAGGGATATAGGTACAACATTTTGTTTTAACTATAGCACAAATCCTTCCTTGAGAGGCAGTTAAGGTATCTAGGGCCATTCAGTTTTTGAGAACAGCTTTACACATTAAAATTGCTTCTGTGTTCATTAGGGCTATGCTATGGTAGCTGTCATTTAGTGCCTGGGTAATGCAGATGTTTAAGTCTTCTAAAAACAAAACTAAACAAAGCAAAACAAAACAAATGATATCATTGCAATAATATTTTTCCTCTACTGTAAGCCTAAACTGTTCTTCAATATCAGGAGTAATAGGCCACTTCTATGCTGTGATTTGATGGACAACCAGAAAGATTACCTTTCTGAAAAACTGACTTTCTCCCATAAGTCATTCCTTTGTTTGAGCCTTTCAAGATGTTTTATGGTTTACGAGTCCCCTCTTAAAATACAAATAAACTTGGGCGAGAAACTACTTTCTCTTAAGATTAGCTTATATATTGATGAGCACTTGGTATGATCGTATGTGGTTGGGGAAGAAGTGATGTATGAAAGGACAACTTGCTCAGTTTGGGATGTGAAATGGAATGGAATAAAAAACAGTCTTCCTATTTCATAGCTTTATTTTATTACAACCAAAGACTTCTCTTTTTAGGACATTACCATGTCAGAAACTTGAAGTGAGCTTTTGCACTCCTGGTGCTGGTTTGCCTCTTAAAATTCAGTAAATACTCACCTATTAAATTAGTTAGTTTTTGAAGATTTTCAGAATAAGTCTTTTGAACAAATCATATGTACATAAACATTGCTTATGGAGTGAATATATGACATTCAACTAGGTTGGATTACTATAAACAACTGTGAAGCTAAGTGTGTGTTCTGTCTCCCAAGAAATAGATAAGATTTGAAATCTGTGGAAGGTTGAAGATGTGGAAGCTCATTAAAAAGTTATATTCCAAAGGAGAAGAGAATGCAAAGACTTAAATATTTAGGTTTGACACTGAGTATAATTTCTATAACAGGTGCTAACTTCAATGACAGTTAATGTTCAACTAGAATCCAGTCTGGGTTAGAATGCCTTGACTGATTACAGAAGTCTGCAAATGAAATATGTTATTTGCTGACTATGGTCTAGATCCTTCACTTAGCTAACTAGTGAAGGTGGATCTAATTCAAACATAATTGTAGAAGAGATGCCACAGGAAAGGGATCTAGGGTCAAGAATGTTGTTACACTTTGAGGTTTATTTTCTAATATATTTTCTTCTTTTTCCACAAATGTTCAATTTTCAAAATAAACATTTTGTCTTTTGTTGTTTTCTTTCCTTTCTGAATATTCTTGTATAAAATATCATTTTGCAATGCATCATTCCTAAATTAGGAAAGAAATACTATATTTACATTGTGAAGATATTCTTTATTTTTTTTAAAATTTAAAGTTAAATTCAACAAACATTCATTTTATTATTATTTATAAAATCATTTTTATAAATAAGAAATAACAACGAATAATTTGGGTATAAAACATTTTTTAAACAATTCTTTATTCACTAAGTAAATAAACTTTCAGATTAAGCACCATTGCTAACAGGAATCACAGGAGAAAATTTATGTTTATCATTATATCAAAGAACAAAAGTGAGAAATAAATCTAGAAGACTGCTATCTAAATATTTTGTATTTGCCTCAAAAGCCTAATCTCTTTAAAATATTTTCTTGAAAAAGTATTTGGTAGAGAGCAATTCTATAAATTTATTACTTTAATTTATTTCAAATAAAGACAGCTGATTAAAACTAATTTAAATTTCAGCTGCTCTGGTAACTCCTTTGACAGTTTTGTGAAATTTCTAAAACAGATTTGTATTTTCAATGACTTATTTGAAAGAATCTAAAAATAAATGAAGGGGGAGAATAAAACCCATATATATCAAGAGAGAGATAATTTAATTTTGCACGAATCAGAATTAAAATATAACTATAAAACGATGCCTGAATATGCCTCTATTGTACATTTCCTAGTTGATTTAGAGAAGCCATGTTTTTAAACTATACTTTGAAAGTGCAGGAGTAGTTTTGGAACAATTCAGATTATTATGAACTTCCAAAAATAGAATTCTTTTTAAAAATACATGAAGAAAATCTTCATATAATAGTGCCTGTATTCCTGGACAACTAGAGAGATTTTTCTTGCTATATAAACAATGTTTTGAAACTTCTGGGTTTGCATAGGAAGAGATGAATGAATAAACCACAGAACAAGTAGTTGATAGGCAAAACTGAGCTGCTAGTTTGGCAATTCTTGAGACCTCACAGTTAATAAAAACATATACTTGGAGAAATGAGGGAGAGTCACTTAGGTTGACATCTAATTATGGCTGATGGTTTTCAGGATTAATTTTTTTTTAATTAGAGAAGTTTTGAGTTCAAAGAACAATCATGTATAAAACACAGGGTTCCCATATACCTCGCTATTATTATTATTATTATACCACCCTATTATTAACACCTGGCATTGGTGTGGTACATTTGTTACAATTGATGAGAGCACATTTTAAAAATTGTGTTATTAACTATAGTCCGTGGTTTAACTTGGGATTCACTGTGTGTATTGTATAGTTCCATGGATTTAAAAATTTTTTTAATCTATTAACACATACAAACTAAAATTTACCATTTTAAATACATACAAAATATATGATCCAGTGATGTCATTACATTCACAATGTTCTACTATCACCATCATTTGTTATCAAATTTGTTCCATTGTCCCAAATAGAAACTCTGTACATTTTAAGCCTTAACTCTCTGTTCCCTACTCCTGCCCCATTCACTGGTAACCTATATTCTAAATTTTGATTCTATGCATCTGCTTATGCTAACAATTTCATACCAGTGAAATCATAAAATATTTCTCCTTTTGTGTCTGGCCTATTACACTCAACTTGATGTCTTCAGGGTTCATCCATGTTGTTGTATGTACCAGAAATTTATTCCTTTTTAAAGCTGATTACTATTCCATTGTGTTTATATACTATATTTTGTTTGTCCATCAATTGATGGACACTTGGGTTGCTACCATCTTTAGGCAATGGTGAATAATGTTGCTATGAACATTAGTGTACAAATATCTGTTTGAGTCCCTACTTTCAATTCTTTTGTGTATACACCTAGAGGTGGGACTGCTGGGTCACATGTTAATTCTATACTTAACTGCCAAGCTGTCTTCCACAGTGGCTGCATCATTTTATATTCCCACCCACAAGGAATGAGCATTTCTATTTCTTCACATCCTTTTCAACATTCGTAGCTTTCCATTTATTTCATAGTAGCCATTCTAGTGGATGTGAAATGTGCAATTTTGATTTGAATTTCCCTGTTGTCTAATGATGTTAAACATCTATTCATGTGCTTTTTTGGTCACTTGTATATCTTCTGTGGAGAAACGTGTATTGAAGTTCTTTGGCAATTTTTAAATTGGGTTATTTGTCTTTGTGTTGTAGAGTTGAGGGATTTCTTTATATGTTCTAGATATTAAATCCTTATCAGAGATGTGGTTTACAAATAAATATTTTCTCCAATTGTCCATGTTATCATTTTGCTTTCCTGATAAACTCCTTTCAGTGCAAAGTTTTGGATTTTCTTGAGGTACTATTTACCTTTTAGTTTCTCTTGTTGATTGTGCTGTGAGTATAAAGTTAAGAAATCATTGCTTAACACAATTTCCATAAGATGCTTCCCTACATTTTCTTCTGGAGTTTTATAGTTCTGGCTCTTATATTTAGGTCTTTGATCTATTTTGAGTTGATTTTTGTATGGTTTGAGGTAGGGACAGACCTTTGTTCTTTTGCAAATGGACATCCAGTTTTCCCAGTATCATTTAATGAAGAGATGATTCTTTGCCAATTGAGTGGACTTGGTACACTATCTTAAATCAGTTGGCCATAAATATGAGAGTTGATTTCTTAACTCTCAATATGATAACATTAGCCTCATGCCTGTCCTTTTGCCAGTACCATGCTGTTTTGATTACTGTGGCTTTGTAATAACTTTTAAAATCAAGGAGTACAAGTCATCCAACTTTGTTCTCCTTTTGCAGGATGGTTTGGCTATTTGGAGTCCTTACTGTCCAGGTAAATTTGACAATTGGCTTTTCTATTTCTGCAAAGAAGGTTGTTTTTTTTTTAATTGGGAATTCAATGAATCTGTTAATTATTTTGGGTAGAACTGATATCTTCAAAATACTTAGTCTTCTAATCCATGAACATGGAATGTTCTTCTGGTTTTCTAGGTCTCCTTTCTTTTTACAGTTTTGTATCCTGAATACAGGTCCTTGGTTTAAATTATTCCTAAATATTTGACACTTGTAATCATTATTGGAAATAGAATTTTCCCTGTTCCTCCTCAGATTGCTTGTTATTGGTGTATAGAAATCTTACCAATTTTTGCATATTAATTGTGTCCTACCACTTTGTTGAACTCATTTATTAGCTTTAGTAGCTTTGTGGTAGATTTCTCAGGACTTTCTATGTATAGGATCCTGTCATCTAAAAGTTTTGTTTCTTCCTTTCCAATTTGGATGCATTCTATTTCTTTTTCCTGCCTAATTACTCTAGCTAGAACTTCTAGCACAATATTGAATAGTTGGGCATCCTTGCCTTGTTCCCAGTCTCAGCAGGAAATCTTTCAATTTTTAACTATTGAGTACCATGTTAGCTGTGGGTTTTTCATATATGCCCTTTATCATGTTGAGAAAGATTCTTTCTCTTCCTATCTTTTGTAGTGTTTCTATCAAGAAAGGATGCTGTATTTTGTCAAATGCCTTTTCTGCCTCAAAGGAGAAGTTTGTGTGCTTTTTCTCTTCAATTTGTAAACGTGGTGTATTATGTTATTTGATTTTCTTTTATTGACTACCCTTGTATACTAAAACCCACTTCATCATGATGTATAATTATTTTAATATGCTGTTGGATTTGATGTGCAAGCATTTTGTTGAGAATTTTTGCATTTATGTCCACTAGAGGGATTTGTCTGCAATTTTCTTTATTTGTTGAATCTTTATCTGGCTTTGGTATTAGGGTGATATTGGCTTCATAAAATATGTTGAGTAATTTTCCCTCCTCTTCAATATTTTTGGAAAAGTTTAAATGGATAGGTATAAAATCTTCTCAAAATGTTTGCTAGAATTCACCTGTGAAGCCATCTGGTCCTGGACTTTTCTTTGTTGGAAGATTTTTGATGACTGACTCAATCTCTTTGCATGTGATTAGTTTGTTGAGTTCCTGTATTTCTTGTAGAGTCAATATAGCTTATTTTTGCATAACTAGGAATTTGTCCATTTCATCTGTGTTGTCTTATTTGTTAGCATACAGTTTCTCATTATATCCTTTATTTCTGTGGGGTCAGTTTTATTCACCCCCTTTCATTCCTAATTTTATTTATTTGTGTTTTCTCTCTCTTTTTCTTTGTTAGTCTTACTAATGGTTTCCTGATTTTATTGACTTTCTCAAAGAACCAACTTTTGGTTTTGTTGATTTTATCTATTGTTTTTTGTTCTCAATTTCATTTATTCCTGCTCTAATCTTTGTTATTTCTCTCTTCTGCTTGCTTTGGGATTCGTTTGCATTTCTTTATCTAGTTTCCCCAGTTTTTGAATTAGATCTTTGCTTTTAGCTCTTTCTTCTATTTAAATATAGGCATTTAAGGCTATAAATTTCTCTCTCAGCACTGCCTTTTCTGTATTCCATAAGTCTTGATAAGTTTTGTTCTCATTTTCATTCGTTTTGAGATATATACTAATTTCTCTTGCAGTTTCTTCTTTAACCCACTGTTTAGAAGCATGCTGTTTAGCCTTTAAATATTTGCTAAATTTTGCCCTTTCCCATCTATAATTGATTTTCAGCTTCATTCCATTTTAATCAGAGGTGGTTTGTTGTATAATTTTCATCTTCTTAAATTTATTGAGAGTTGTGTTGTGACCCAATATTTGGTCTATCCTGGAGAAAGATGTGTGAGCACTCAAGAGAATGTATAACCTGCTGATCTGTGGTGCAATGTTTTGTATATGTCTGTCAGGTCCAGCTCATTTATCATATTGATGAAGTTATATGTTTTCTTGTGGATCTTCTGTCTAGTAGTTCTATTTATTGATGTGAGTGGCATGTTGAAATCTCAAATAATTATTGTAGAGACATCTGTTTCTCCTTTCAGTTTCACCAGAGTTTGTCTCATGTATTTTGGAGCACCTTGGGTAGGTGCATAGATATTTGTGATGGTTACCCCTTCCTAGTGGATTGTCCTTTTTATTAAGATAATGACCTTCTGTATCTCTTACCACTTTTTTGCATTTTAAGTCTGTTTTGTCTGAAACCAGTATAGCTACCCCTGCTCTCTTTTGGTTATTATTTGCACAAAATATATATTTCCAACCTTTCACTTTCAGTCTATTTGCATCCTTGGGTCTAAGGAGAGTCTCCTGCAGACAGTATATGAATAGCTCATGTTTTCTTATCCATTCTTTCAGCCTATGTCTTTTGAATGGGGCATTTAAGCCATTAATATTCAATGTTATTATTATAAAGGCATTACTTACTTCAGGCATTTTACCCTTTGGCTTTCATATGTCATATCTTATTTTTGTCCATCTTTTTACTTTTTGGTTACCATTTCTGATAGTCTTCACTTCTATTCCCTGCTTCAAGTCCCTCTCTCTTCTCTTTTCTTTTCTGAATGCATAACTTCCTTTAGTGTTTCCTGCAGAGCTGGGTTATTGTTTACAGACTCTCTTAGTTTCTGTGTATCTTTGAATATTTTAAACTCACCATCATATTTGAAGGACGGTTTGAGCAGATAAAGAATTCTTGGCTGGCAGTTTTTCTCTTTCAGTACCTTAATTATATCATACCACTGCCTTCTTGCCGACGTGGTTTCTGAAGAGAAATTCATACTAAATCTTATTGGACATCTCTTGTATTTGATGTTTGGCCTTTCCCTTGATGATTTCAGAACTTTCTCCTTATCTTTGACATTTGGCATTCTGAATATTATGTTCTTAGGGTAGGTCTAATTGGATTTATTCTAATTGGAGCATGCTGTACTTCTTGAACATATATATTTGTCTCTCATGAGAGTTGGGAATTTTTTGGCCATTATTTCCTCAAATATTCTTTCTGCTCCCTTTTCCTTGTCTTCTCCTTCTGGAGTTTCCATAACATATATGTTGGTTTGCTTCATGTTATCATTCAACTCCCTGAGCCCTTGCTCAAATTTTTCCATTCTTTTCTCTCTCTGTTCCCTCTTTTCAATTTCAGTTGTTCCTTCCTCTATGTCACTGATTCTTTCTTCCATGATTTCAAATCTGCTTTTGTGTGCCTCTATTGTATTAATTTTACTTATTGTGTCTTTCATTCTCATAAGCTCTGCTAATTTTCTATTCAAGATTTCCAGTGTTTCTTTGTGTTTATTTGGTGTCTTCTTAATGTCTTTTATTTCTTTAGCCATGCTGTCCTTCAACTCCATGATTGGATAGCTGTTTCTAGTCTTGCATCTCATCTGGAGTTTTTTTTTAATTCCTTTGCCTGAGTCATAGCTTCCTTTTTCTTTGTATGACATAATTTTTGCTGATGTCTAGGCATCTGATTCTAATGCTGAGTTTACTCTAATGCTCAGTTTATCTTTCTTGCTCAGAGATTTGCTGTTAAGTAGCTATGTGCTACCACAGTTCTTTGACTATTGCATCAACTTGTTCTAGATATTTAAGATTGTCCCTGTTTAACTGCTCAAAACAAGGCTAAGGACACAGTAATGGGGTGCAGACCACTTTCCAGGGTCCTTGGAGAAGGTGGCAGTAAGGCACCTGCTTACCTCTATTACTTATTTATTATTATTTTCCCTTTATGTGCAATTTTCTGGTCTGGCCAGCAGAAGGTGCTCCTTGTCAGACCTCTCAGCTCAGACTAAGTTGCTAGGGGAGAATGCATTCAGTATAACTCCTCAGGTGGCTGAGTGGTACAGAAGGAATATCCTCAGGACTGGCCAAGCCTCACAAACAAACTTTCTCAGAAGCTGTTCTCCACCCTTGCCCAATTGCACCTTCATTCCCTCCACCTTCTCAGCAACCAGCCTGGAGTTATACAGAAGGTGTATGAGAGGACAAATTATCTTTAGCTCCCTGCTGGCTCTCAGGACAAACTAGGTCATGGCTCCACCTGGCCTGGAAGTATGGAACCCCTCTAATGCTACAGATCAAGACCACTGGACAAAATCTGAATTTGCTGTAGGCTGTGTCCCTCCCTCTTCCCTTTCTTAGGGAAGAGGACCCCTGCAACCCTTTCAGTCCACAGCCACTGGAGTCCACAGCAGCTGCAATCCACAGACTGCTATTTGCTCTGTAGTGGGGGAATAGGCACCTGTTGCTGCTTTTGCAGCTCTACTCATGGGATCTTTCAGCCAGCTGAAACTCTGTTCCTTTGCCCCTCTCTCTTCTGGGTGGTGTCTTGCCTTCCCCTGTTGTCTTGAGCCCCAGAGCAACCCTCCAGACAGTCTCTGCCTGTCCTCTCACTATTTTTTCTGGGAAATAAGTGATCCCTCAGCCTCTCTTATCCTCTGTATTCCCAGAATTCTAGTTCTTCCAGTTTTGAGGTTAAGTCTCTGATTTGAAATCTTTCTTGTTTTTTTTTGTAAGTATTTATACTTATAAATTCGACCCTCAGCATGATCATTACTGCATCTCAGGAGTTTTGGTATGTTGTATTTTAATTTTGATTTGCTTCAAGATATTTCCAAATTTCCCTTGAGATTTCCTCTTTATCCTGTTGGTTGTTTAAGAATGTGTTGCTTAATTTCCACATACTTGTGAATTTTTCATTTCTCCCTCTTTTATTGATTTCTGTCTTTATTCCATTGTGGTTGGTGAAGATATATTGTTGGATTTCCATATTTTTTAAAAAAAAAATATTGAGACTTGTTTTGTATCCCCAGATACATTCTATTCGAATGATCCTTGTGCATTCAAGCATAATATGTGTTCTCTTGTTGGGTGAAGTGTTCTAATTGGTAGATTTAGTTGGTTTAGAATATCTTTGAAATCTCATATTTCTTTATTGATTTTCTTTCTAATTACTCTATCCATTTTTAGAAGTAGCATATTAAAGTCTTCTACTGATAATGTAGAAATGCTTATTTCTTCCTTCAAATCTCTTAGTATTTGTTTTATATCTGTTAGGGCTCTTCAGTTAGGTGCATATATATTTATAATTTTTACTACTTCTTATTGATTTGACTCCTTTATCAGTTTATAATGATCACCTTTGTCCCTAAAAACAGTTTTTAACTTAATGCTTATTTTATATGATATTAATAATGCTGCTCCAACTCTCTTTTGGTTACTACGTGCATGGTGTGCTTTTTCCATAGTTTTATTCTCAACCTACTGTCTTTTAATTTAAGGTAAGTCTGTTATCAACAGCATATAGTTGGGCATGCTTTTTCAATCCATTTTGCCAACTCTGAGTTTTTGACTGCAGAGTTTAACCTATTTACAATTAAAGTCACTAGAGATAATGCTGTACTTTCTTCTGCCATTTTGCAATTCAGTCTCTGTAAGTCTTATACCTTTTTTCCCTCAATTCTTCCATTAATGCTTACTTTCATATTTATTTGATTTTGTGTACTGTGGCATATTGGGTTCCTTCTCATTTCTATTTGGTTATATTTTTCATGTGTCCTTGTTGGTTACCATGGGGTTAAAATTTAACATTCTAAATATATAAAAATCATAGTTAATTTGATACCAACTTAACTTCAATAGCATACACATATACTGTTCCAGCGACCCACTGTCCCCCAAACTTCTTTTGTATTTGCTACAGATTATATCTTTGTACATTGTACGTCTGAACCTATAGATTTATCATTACTTTTTAGGCATCTGAATTTTAGGACCTGTAGGGAATATGAAGTATAGTCATATACTCAAAAATACAGCAGAATAACACTGGCCTTTATAGTTACCCAAATGGTTAGCTTTAACAGAGGTCTCTATTGCTTTATGCTGCTTTCTACCTTGTCTAGCATCCTTTCCTTTCAATGTAAAAAATTCCCTTTAGCATTGCTTGTAGAGCAGGTCTAGTGGTGATGAACTCCCTCAGCTTTTGTTTACCTGTGAATAGCTTAATCTTTCCCTCACCTCATTTTTGCAAGAAAGTCTCACGGGATATAAAAGTCTTGTTTGGCAATTGTTTTTCCTAAGCACTCTAAGTATTTCAACCCATTGCCTTCTTGCCATAATGTGTAAATTGGTATGCTTGATGGTGTCCCAGAGGTCTCTTAAGCTATTTTTAATATTATAGCTCTCTTTTCTTTCTGCCTCTCTGCTTGACTTATTTGGATGGTCTTGTCTTTGAGTTTTCTGATTCTTTCTTCTGCCATCTCTTAGATGCTATTGAAACCATCCTGGAATTTTTTTTTTTTTTTTTTTTCATTTCAGTTATTCTGGTCTTCAAACTCCAGTAGTTCAGTTTGGTTCCTTTAAAAATTTCTCTCTTTTTCTTGAGATTTTCATATTTTTCATTCATTGTTTTCCTGATCTCTTTTAATTCTTTCTCTGTATTTTATTTCATCTCCTTGAGCATTTTTAAGATCATTTTCAAAAGTTTGTTTGGCATATCCACAATCTATTCTTCATTGATGTTTCATGGATTTTTATCCTCTTAATTTGGATAGGCCATCATTTCCTATTTCTTTGTTTGTTTTGTAATCATTTGTTGCACACTGTACATTTTCATATTTTAAAATGTTAACTCTGGGATTTATTCCCTGAAGTGTCTGTTTCTTGAGTTTGTAACCAGTGGATTATATAAGAGAGATTTTCTGCATGTCAGAAGCTAACAAAACTAAGCAAAAAACATCAGTCTTTGCAAACTGACCTTCCAAAGTTTCCTATTAGGCAGTTCAGCCCCAGGCAAATGCAAAGTGCCAGGAACTCCCTGCCTTTTCTGGGTCTGTGTCTTGTCTCAGATTTGTGGTTGCTACTGGCTTTAGGATACCCACTTTTTACAGGAGTTTGAATGCCTCCTTTACTTCCCAGGATATGCATCTACTTCCTCTCACGGGTCTTCTACTGCAGGACTTAAAGCAGGTAAGTCTTTGCCCCTGGTCATTTGCTTCAAATTTTTTTTTTTTTT
>JAQZBX010057110.1:0-18042 GCA_029593785.1 Cabassous unicinctus
CTTACTGTCTGATGGCTTGGACCCCTGCTTCCTGCATGCTAAACCAACAAAGTTTTTGTGAGAGCTGTATGAACAAAACCACTGTCAGCTTGGACAAAAGAGAACATGGAAAGAGAAATTGAAGGAGAATCAGCTTTAAGAAGAAAATCATGGAAGCAGAGATATGGACTTAAGACATCTCCTTGGGCTAGAGAGGAGCCCCACCCATGTATACAAAGAGGGTGAGGTTTTCCCTGCAGTTGAAGAGGGTGGATGTCCCCACCCGATGTTCTGGGAGACTTTTGCCATCCCAGGGTGCAGGGAGGGTGGGGCACATTCCTCAAAGATTAGGGCAGTTAAGGTCAACACCCCATAGTTCTGAGAGGGTTGTACCTGTCCCCCATGGATTAGAGAAGGCCAGGTGGTCAACCCTTTGCTCTGAGAGGGTTGAACCTGTATGCCAAAAGTTAGGGAAGGCCAGGTGGTCAACTCATTGCTCTGAGAGAGTTGAACCTGTATGCCAAAAGTTAGGGGGAATGTTGTCTTCACCTCACTGTACTAGGGGGGCTGAGATTCTAACCCAAAGTTTGGTAAGGTGTCAGAATCACTCCAACACTCTTGGAGAGTGAGGTCTGAAGCTTGGTCAATACCCAGATGCTTGATGAGGGTGGAACCAAGAAAATGGCCATTGGGCAAGCCTGTGGAAAGGGTGGGGCCCCATGTAGCCCCAAGGAGAAGAAACCATCATCTTAAGAATGACCCTTAGACTTTAAAATCGAATGGAGGATGCCCTGCAGAGTTACTGAACTGTAAATGATCCATGACTCATGTTTAACATCCCAATTTCTACTTATGATAATGAAAATGTTTATCCTTTGTCTTTCTATTTGTGTATTGGAAGCAGTTAAATGGTTTTGTAAATTTCAGGTGTCTATAGCAGACGGGACATTGCCTCAAGATGAACTCTTTTTCTTTAAAATGATTATGATATGATTTTGTAAATGAATTGTTACTGATTGAAGGTTTTTTGAATAGTGAAATGTATTTTTGGACTTCAGAGGGTGGAGTGTAACCATTGGCCAATTTAATGTAACTGTGAATTCCAAAAATATAATTGGATGATGCTTGTAAACTGATCTGTTAACCTGGGCATGATTGAATTATGATTATGACATTGATTGGGCCACATCAGTAGGGTGTTGTGCCCCACCCCTTGGTGGGTGGGAAATCAAATATAAAAGGCAAGGCAAAGAACAGAGTTGAAAAAGTTTTTGAGAAGCAGTTTTGATGTTGGAAAGAAGGCCCCAGGAGGAGAGAAGTCAGCCATTTGCCTGATCGTCTCCTGCTGACCTTGTGGGGGAAACAGGAGCTAAGCCCGGAGAGAAATGCAACCGCAGGAAGAGAGGAACCCAAGAAGCCTGAACCCTACCAAATGTCGGCAGCTGTCTTGCTCTAACACGTGGCAATGGACTGTGGTGAGAGAAGAAACTTAACGCTTTATGACCTGGTATCTGTGGACTTCTACCCCAAATAAATACCCTTTATAAAGACCAACCCATTTTTGGTATTTCTCGTTAGCACCCCTTTGGCTGACTAATACAATAACCATTATATCCATTATCTTTCTACGTATTTTTGCAGTTTCTTCAGTGTGTTTTCCCAATGTCTTCTTAATATCATTAATCTCTTCCTTCACTTCATTAAGTTGATTCATTTTACTTGTTTGGACTTCTCTGATTTGTTGTGCAGAGTTCTACATATCCTCCTGGTTTTTAGTTAATTTGTTGGACTGAGACATATCTTCCAGTTTGTTAGTTTGGGTTGTAATTTTTTGTTGGTGTTTAGGCATCAGTTTTTCTTGATTTGTTTGTTCATTTGATTAGCTTCTCTTTCTAATCTAAAGTTTATTTTTGTTGTTGTTTTTGTGTTTGTGGTAAGTTTTCATTTTGACACTTATTTCTCTTATTCTATTTCCTTGTTGTTGCTTATGTTCCCTTGAGAAAATATTATGCCAGTGAAAAGGAAAAAGTATGAAAAGAAAAATTGATAATAGTAATGCTAATAGTAAAAAGTAGAACAGGAACCATATAATGCCTAGGAAAATGAACTATTAGCACAATAAGAAGTGCAGAAGAATAAGAATTAAAAATTGGAGTAAAATGAAATAAGAAACTAAATAATGAAAATATGTACAATGAATTAAAATGCCAGAATGATGAGAAGAGAGGGAAAGTAAAAAGAAAAGTAAAAAAGAATTAAAAGTAAAAAAGTAGAAAAGAAAGAAAAGAGAGAAAAAAGGAGAGAGAAATAAGAACAAGAAAAATTGATTACTGAAGAAAACGATGTGGAATGAAAGAACAGAATGCAGGAGATAGAAAGATGAAAGAAGGAAAGGAAATAGCATAGGTAGACAAAATTGGTAAACAAAAGAAAGGGAGGGGAAACGCAACAAAGGAGAAACAAGACAGCAGCAACTAATTAACAAAAAAAGAGGGGAAGAATGACGATAAAAAGGAAAAAAAGAACAAAAAACAAACATACAAGCAAAAACAGGAACCATGGAAAAACAACCTTCCTTCTTAGGCCCCTAAGAAGCTTCTCAGACTGGGAGTGTTAATCAATTAATTAACCTGCAGCCTTCCCTCTGCAGATTTTGAACTGGGTTTTGGCAAGTAAACTCAATTAAATTGAAAAAAAAGAATTTTTTAAAGAAAAATAAGAGATGCAAAGAGAGCTAATACAAAAAGAATGTCTATATATTTCCTGTCCAAAACTGTCAGCCTGGTGTCTGATAACCTGGTGGACACTTCTCTAAGAACTGGGAATCAATCCAGGGACCTAGTATATTCAAGGTAGGAACTTCCCCACTGAGCTAAACTTTCTCCTTGGATGAGTAAGCCTTTGAGAAATCTATCCAACCACTTTCCTTTGGACAGGTTAGATTCTTTACTGTTGGCCAGAGTCCTGCTGATTAGGGTGTTTCTGTACCTCCCCCCTTTCTATTCTAATGGCTTTCTCTCCCAGGGTAACTGGGAGTGACAGCCTGTGTGAGTGGATGCCCTCTACCCTCTTCTGGTCAGATTGAAGCCCCTTCCAAGATCCGAAGGAGACCCTGGTGACTGAACTCAACAGAAAGAAACCATTCTTGACCCTCTTCCAGACACCTCCTCCTCTCAAGGGACACTAAATGGGTAATTCAATGCTTACTGAGGCTTCCTATTATCAGCATCCCTTAGGGGAATTTGAATTTTAGTAACTTTTAGCATGGGGCTAGTCTGTTGCATGTCTCCACCCTCTCCCACCCAAGTTCCTCCCTTCCAGGGTGGCTGGGTGTCAATTTGCCTGAGCATGTTCCCCTCTTCCTTCTTCCCAGGGCCACCTCAAAATTCAAAGGGGACGCAGGTAACCAAACCCACAGAAAGGAAATGCTTCTCCACACTTCACCAGAACCCACTTCCACCCAGAGAAAACTGCCTCTCACTAGGTGGCTGGTGGGAGTCAGGGAGTTCATGGAGGCCTTTTGCCTTGAGGGTGGGACTCATCTACCTGCCATTTCCAGCCACAGGGGTGAGAAACTCACCGTTTTCCCTTGGGAAACTTTGTCTAGTTCCCTCCAGATCAATACACTGAAGCCTGATTCCCTGTGGGTTCCCAAAACAGCTCATTTGGTTAGGACTTTGTCCCTTCTCAGCTGTTTTTTGGTGAGAGATCTTGGGAGTGCCCACCAAATCCAATGCCATCTTGTTGTAATCTACTAAATACAAAAATCAAGGGCAATAAATGGATACATGAATGGATTCATAGAGTGTTGTTTAATAAAACAAATATAGTAAAATGTTACTGGAAAAATCTAGGTGGTGGCCATACAAGTATTCAATGTAAGTCTCTGTTAACTTTGCTGTATGTTTGAAAATATTCATTATAAAATGACAATGTATGTTAATGTAATTTAAAATATTAGTCTTATTACTCTATTTTTTTGTTATGCATTTCTTTTTTTCTTTATTTATTGGCTGATTATGTATCCAAACTTCAAAAATAACAATATTCATTATTGATTTTTTTCTGGCCATTGTACTATTCATATCATGTCATAAGATTATTATTACTGGAAATACTTTTATCATAGTGGTGTATGGTTAAACGTTATTCCCTCTGAGTATCAAGTCACAAGATACACTACTGCAGTGTACAACCTAGTGTGTAAGACCCAGATTGTCCTGGGCTGAGCTCCCATCCTGGGTGAAAGACTGTAATGAAGGAAGAGTCAAGGCCTTTCAGGTGGTCTCACTGTAATCTGCAGCAAGCATCTGCAAGGACATTGGAAACATTTGCTTTGGCAGCACACGATCCCTAGGAAGCTGGAAAACAAAGGGGGAAATGATGGTATCCCCTGATATCTGAGGGAAGAGCTCCAAAACATGATTTTATAATGGGTATCATGATTCTAGTTTTGCCTCTATTCTTGGCTAGTCAGGAACATTGGGTTAAAGTTTTGGGAATAGTTTTATTATATTTTCTATGCAAATTGTTTGAAAACAAATAAACAGCATTAATAATTTGTTGCCATTTATAAACCACTTAAGCAACTCCTCCCCATCTCCCTGATTTGAATTATAATGAATTAGACATTCAAAGCAGATGTCCACAGGGGCCACCTTCTCCATTTGTTTTAATTTTTCACTCCATTTTCCTAATTTTGGGGAAGTGCACAAGGGTACTTAATTTCTCCATTGCCTCAGGGGTTTCACTTCACATTGGAGACTTTGCATATGGAAATGGAATTCCCCTGTCTCAGACCCCCACCTCTTCAATGAGGCTTTTAGAGGAATGATGGAGGACTTTACTAGGCAATACCAACAACTTCAAATGCATAGGTAGGCTGGCTAGAATGGCCCATGTGCAAGGGCTGCTCATTGCAGACTGGACCTGCTGCACGGCCCCAATCAAAACTGAATGTGACACAATTACCTGGCTAAAGTGTTGAAACAGTGTCCTTGAGTGTGGTAATTGGTGCCTTCAAAACTCAAAGAGGCTTACCAAGTATTGTACTTCCTTCTTAATAGTGGGAGACATGAAATGTGGTAATTTGTCCTCTATTTAGGAAGGGATGTCTCAGTATAGCCCAGCCACTACACCTGAAACAATATCACTGATATCACATTAACTCCCACTATCTGTAGCACAAGGCCTAAAAGACACTTCTTGCCCACCTAGTCTAAATGATATCATTATCCTAAAGTGAGCATTTTGATAAGGTCCTTTCTCCAAGAGTTCAAGAGCCATCCTAATATGATATGATATATCATACGGTTATAGCACCATCTCTGTGTCCGTAACATGGTTTAGTCCTGTATCATGGAAGAAAACTCTCATGAATAAATTCTTCCTCATTCAAATGATACCCTTTGATTGTTCATCCTCAGGATCCAGTCCCATATTTAATCTTCTGTCTGATGCTGATACATGTTAGCCAGGTCCTGCAGCTCCTTTGAGTAATACTCCCTTCCTCCTTTACAAGGTCCATCATACACATTGTGACTTAAATATAATTGTTAGTTGTTTAAGAGAGGGTGTTAAGATCTTGTGGGGGAAGAGTTAATTTCTTGCAAGGCAAAACATTTCTGCACTGAGATAACATTGGGGCAAATCTTCATGACCTGGGATGAGTAATGTAATTTTAGATATGACACAAAAAGCACAAGCAACAAAAATAACAATAGATT
Source organism: Cabassous unicinctus (assembly GCA_029593785.1). Taxonomy (NCBI): domain Eukaryota; kingdom Metazoa; phylum Chordata; class Mammalia; order Cingulata; family Chlamyphoridae; genus Cabassous; species Cabassous unicinctus. The sequence goes on from JAQZBX010057110.1 coordinate 5,706, forward strand.
ATTTTGACTTTACCAACATTAAAAACTTTTGTACATCAAAGGATATTATCAAGAAAGTGAAAAGTTAAATTACGGAATGGGAAAAAATAGTTGCAGACCATAATGGAAAAGGCCATAGCATCCAGAATTTATAAAGAAATTTTATAATACAACAACAAAAATACAAATAACCCAATTTAAAAAGTGGACAAATGAGTTGAAAAGATATTTTTCCAAAGAAGATATACAAATGGACAGTAAGCATATAAAAAGATATCAATATCATTGGCTATTTGGGTAATGCAAATCAAAACCATGATGTGGTGCCACTTAACACCCAATAGGATAGCTAATACTTAAGAAAATAAGAATGAAAATAAATGTTTATTAGAGAGGATAGAGAAATTGGAACTCTAGTACATTGTTGGTGAGAATGTAAAATAGTGCATCACATGGAAAGCAGCAATATGGTAGATCCTAAAAAGAATGAAATAGAGAATTAGCATATGATGCAGCCATCCCACTTCTAGGTATATAACCCAAAATAGGGAAAACAGGGCCTAAAACGGATACTTATACAGGAATGTTTATAGCAACATTATTCACAATAGCAAAAAGCTCAAAATAACCAAGTGTACATCAACAAATGAATGGATAAATGAAATATTGAATATACACACAATGGAATATTATTTGACCATAAAAAAGAAAGATAATCTGAGACATCCTGAATCATGGAAGGACCTTAAAAACAATATGATGAATGAAATAAGCAAGACACAAAGTGACAAATATTGTATTATGTTATTCATTAGAAATGTCTAGGAATAGCAAATACAGACACAAAGCAGATTAGAGGTTATCAGAGGATCAGAGGAGGGAAAACGAAGCATTTAGGTTGGTGGGTTTTGAGTGTGTGTAAATAAAATTAATAAAAATTTTGGATTAAAAATAGGATTAGGGTTAAGGTCAATGTTCCGTTTTACATTAGCACTTGAGCTAGGATGTAGATTATAGTTAGGATTAGGGATTGTGTTAGAGTTGGTGTAAACCTTAGGTTTAGAGTTAAGCTAAGGGTGTCATTAGAGTTAGATTTAAAGATAGGATTAGGGTTTATTTGTAGACATTTAATTATGGGAATGGTGTGTTGGCATTAAGTTTCAGTTTAGGGTTAGTGGTATCTTTGCTTATGTTTAGTATTATGATAAGGCTTCCAGTTAGGGTTATGTTTAGGCTAAAGTTCATGTGTTTGTTAGGGTTAGGGTTAAATCAAGATTCTGCTTAAGGTTAGTCTTAGGTTTGTGCTTTTTTTAAGTTTAGGGTTTTAATAAGAATTAAGATGTGGGTTAGGGTTATACTTTTGTTTAGGGTCAATACTATGTTTAGATTAAGGATTTGGGTTAGATGGGGCTGTATGCTAAGATAAAGGTTAAAGCTATGTTTGGTGTTCGTGTTAGTGTTCATGATTAGGTTTAGGGTGAGAATTATGCTAATAATTCAAATTAAGGTTTGGGTTAGGTTTAGCATTAAGATTATACTTCAGGTTATAAATAGTGTTAAGGTCAGAGTTTGGTATAACATTTGGGTTTGGTTATGGTTAGGTTCACATTAGAGTTAGGATTGGGGAAGTACACGGTGAAGGTAAGGTTTGTGGTTAAAGTAAGGTTAAGGTAAAAAGAAATTTGGCATTGGCTTCGAAGGAGGGAGCTGTTAAACATTTTCCTTTCTTAAGTTTTTAAATTTTTTTTAAACTTACAAACTTTTTAATTGAAGTTTATCATTCCACTGAACATCCATAAACAATAAGTGTATAGGAAAAGATGTGAAGTTACCAGACAGACATGCATATCATCATGAAGCGCTCCTATACATCATCCCACCATTGACAACTTTTATTGCTGTAAAACAATTGTTACATACTATAAAAGAGCATCATCAAACATTACTACTAACTATAGCCAATATTTTACATTTGGCATATTTTCCCACCAACCCACCTTGTTACTGACACTTTGTATTAGTATTATGTACTTATCATTCATGAAAGAATATTCTCATATTTGATTAACCACAGTCCATCTTCCACCACAGGATTCATGTGTTATACAGTCCCATGTTTTGTACAATCCATTCAAAGTGTACTCTCAGTGGCTTTCCTATTCAACATAGAGTTGTGCTGTCATCACCTCAGTCAACTTTAGAATGTTTTCATTACTTCAAATGGAAACTTTCCATAACCCCTTATATACCTCTAATGTTTTCCCTTAGTATTGATATAATATCTTCTTTGCCATTACTTCAAAAAATTACAATATTATGTTTATTATAATCCATATGTTACATTAGTAGTAATTTTCCCATATATCACCATATTCTTAATACTTTGTAAAAGAGCATTCTTATACTATTAATCTTCATCCACCACAAAAATCATGTTATACAGTCCATTCATTATTCTTTAGCTTCCTTTAAATTGAAATATTACATCCACTGACTACCCCTTTCAGCCACAGTCATATTTATACATCAGCAGTGTTAGCCATCCTCACTATATTACCATCAACTGTATTCATTTACACACATTTATAATAAACTTTATTAAAAATTCTACATACATTAAGCATCAGCTCCCATTCAAAACTCACATTCTAATTCCTAGTAACATATATACTAGAGTTTAACTTCATGAGATTACTAATCATTTTATGTCATATTATTGAAAACACACAATATTTGTCCCTTTGTGTTTGGTTTATCTCACTCAACAAAATGTCCTCAAAGTTCATCCATGTTGTCCTGTGCTTTCCAATTTCTTTTTTACTTATACCTGAATAGTATTCCATTGTATATATATACCACATTTTGTTTATCCACTCATTGGTTGATGGACACTTGGGTTGTTTCTGTACCTTAACAATTGTGAATAATGCTGCTATGAACATAGATGTGCAAATGTCAGGTCTTGCCCTTGCTTTCAGTTCTTCTGGATATTTTTCCAGTAGAGGAGTTGTTGGATCATATGGCAGTTCTATATATAACTCACTGAGGAACCACCAACTGTCTTCTACAAAAGCTGCATCATTCTACAATCCCACTGACAGTGAAGGTGTTTTCCTCTTTCTCCACATCTTCTCCAGCAATTGTAGTTTTCTGGTTTTTAAATGATGTCCATTCTATAAGGTGTGAAATGATATCTCAGTGTAGTTTTTTTTAACAATTTATTGAAGTATGCAATTCATATATGAACATACATAAACAATAAGTGTTCAGTAAACAACATGAACTTACAAAACAAATATGTATAACATCATACATAGCTCCCACACATCATGCCCCCACAAACACCCTGCATTGTTGTGAAACATTTGTTAAAAAATCTTGAAAGTGCATGTCAAAGTATTACTACTAGCTATAGTCCATATCTTACTCCCCTATACATTTTTTAAAGTATTTATTTATTTATTTATTGACATTCATCCATTTTTACCACCCGCCCCCCATTTTTGCTGTTTCTGTGTCCATTTGCTGGGTGACTCTGTGCCCATTTCCTGCCCTCTCTTTTCATCTTTCTCTTCCTGTCTTCACTGGGATTCAATCCTCAGAACCTCCAATGTGGGAGAGAGGTGTCCTACCACCTGCACCTCCTTAGTTCCTGTTTTTTTAGCATGTCTCATCTCGGCTCACCCTAGTATCAATCTCCAGTTATGTAATCATTTTGCTGCATGGCTCATGGGGCCTGGAAGTGCACCCAAACATGGGGCCTGGCAGCTCACCCACTTGCAGTGCCTGGTGGCACACCCACACATGGGGAATGATGGTGCACCTGTGCATGGGACCTGATGGCTCACCTGCTCACAGAGCCTGGGAGTGCACTTGTACATGGGGCCTCACATCTCACCCACTCATGGGGCCTGGTGACACACCCATGTGTGGGGCCACAGTACAACCACTCACAGGACCTGGTGGCCCATGTGTCTTTTATATTTTTCTTTTTTTAATTTTTACTGTGAGATCCCAAAGATCAAACCAAGGTCCCTCCATATGGGAGACTGATGCCCAAACACCCGAGCCACATCCATCCCTCTGTTATATCTTTTAAGGTTGACCAAAGATACCCAAAGTTATGGTTTTTTTTTCCATACAGGATGGTCATATAATAAATCAGGCTTAGTTTATCTCCAGCATTTCAAAAACCAGACCTAGGGAGAAAACCTAGGCCTGGGGATACATGAATGTTTTCTAATATAGCAAATGTTTAGCCTACCCTGATTATCACAAAATCAGGACAGTGAGAATATTCACATGCAGTGTAGTTTTGATCTGCACTTCCCTAATAGTGTAAAATATTGAATTTTTTTCATGTGCTTTTTGGCTATTTAAATTTTTCTTTGGAGAAATGTCTATTCAAGATTTTTGTCCATTTATTTGAGTTGCTTGTCTTTTTATCATTGGGTTGCATTATATCTTTATATATCATGGATATAAAACCCTTATCAGATATATGGTTTCCAAATATTTTGTCCCATTGAGAAGGCTGTCTTTTTAACCTTCTTTTTTAAAAAGCTGAATTCCAAAAAATTAAGATAAGATTTATTTGAGAAAACTGAGAAACACATATTCATCTCAACTGTGCTTTCTTCCTAGACTTTGAACCAGTTACAATAATTTTTTTAAGTTTTTGTGAAAACCAGCTCTGATTGACACATTGTTCTCAAGAATTCCTTCTTCCTGTGAGTTATGTACTTCCTTGTGAGTTAGTACATATATAAGCAGTATTTGTGAAAAAAAAAAAGCTCTCGGATATGGCTCATTTTGAGTTACAGCAAACTAATATGAATGGATGCATTATTTGTGAAAATGAACAAATTAAGACAAATATAATAAAATGAGATCAGAATCACAACTTTTTTCTTATCACTACATCTCTGGCTTTGTTTTTTCCACTAGCGACTCTGGCTCCTCATTGTTCCTGACATAGCCCGGAAAGACCCGTCTCATGCTCTCACTTCAGACATAAATGTGGCCCACCTCTTTCAAGTCTCTGCTTTAATGTCCCCTCCTCGGTGATGCCTTCCCCACCCCTGGCCCAACACTGCCACCTGCCTGCCCTGATGACACACAACCCTGCTTTCATTTTTCTCCAGAGCACATGATGCCACCATGTGACATCATTGATCCCTTTCTTCCCTGGCTTCCTTCTAGGACCATTTCTCACTCTGGGTCAGACATCAGATATGTAATTGGGGGGGTTCAAAATTGGGTTGCCATCTCATTTTCAATGGTCAGTTCAGGAGACTGAGACATCCATGGCCTGGCCTGAGGGGAGATGGCCTGCATGGTTGGCCCAGTTACTTGGGTCACAGAGTAAATGTTGAAGACCAGGGAAGGTGCTTTGGCTGGGAACAGTAGCTCAGTGGTTGCCCCTACCATTGAGAACCAGAAGGTCCACAACCTGATGCTGTGGAAGGAGGGAAACTGAGGCAGAGGTCTGCTATTGCACACAGAAATCCACAGTCCAAGGTAGAGGGTGGAGTGGGCCAAGCAAGGGAAGGGGTTGCCTTCATTACATGCCCAGCCATGTCCTTGCATGAGGTTGGCACATTAAAGTCCCACCCCAGGTTCAGACAGGCCCATCTGAACCACAGGGATGTGGAGCACTAGGCCAGAGACCTGTCCCATGTCAAACTCACTTGCATCCTTGCTCCAGGATATAAAGGTTCCTTTATAAAGTTTCCTTGACTCTGAAATCAGCTCCACCTGTCTAGTCCAATATATATCAAGGCATGGCCCTGTTCACTTGATCTTTCTACGAGGTTTGCAACCTACCTACCTGTTTTTTGTTTTGTTTTGTTCTTAATTTTTTTAAAAATATATTTTAAAACATGCTTAGATTACATAAATGTGACACAAAAATTACAGTGATTCCCATGTTCCCCACTTCCCACACCTCCCACATAAATATCTTTCATTAGTGTGACACATCACCTGCAATGGATATACACATGTTGAGGCTTTGCCACTAATCATGGACCATAGTTCACTTTGTAGACCACACTCACTCCCACAAAGTTCTGCATGTTATATGATGATGTAAAATGGCCTATATCTGTCATTGTAATGTCACTCAGGATAATTCCTAAGTTCCTAAAAATTCCCTGTATTACAACTGCTCTTCCCTTTCCATGCCCCAAAAGTGTCCAGTGGCCACTGTTCCACCTCAATGTTGTATTTTCTTCCATTGCTTGAATCACAATATGTCTACAACAGAATACCAGTAAGTCTACTCTAGTCCATAGCTCTTCCCCCAATCCTGAGGAGTCTGAGATTGTGATGTCCCCTCCACCTCCAAATGAGAGGGGACTTATATACCCTGGATAAGATGGATGGGTTTGTCCTGACTGCAGCTGCATACTCTCTCCATTCCCTGGGATGGCCATTGTCCATCATCATCTCCTTGCCAGGTGACTTGGATGAGTCCATTGAGCTGTAGAGTAGGAGTTGCAGCTCCAGAAAGATTCCAGGCACAGCTGGCATATGGGCAGGCCAAAGGCTCCAGTGTCTGGAAGTACACCTACAGACTCCAGCATCACATATAGGTTTGAATAGAAGGGACTGATGGACCATGTGCAGGGAGGACTTATTTGAGCCCAACTCTGTCACTCTCAGGAACACAGATTCCAAAGTATAGCCCACTGATAAGGCATCAATCTCTGGAGCTATACCCCTTATATAGGACCTGGGTGTTTCCAGAGCCCCCAAAAGCCCCATCTGTGTGTGGTGATATCCACTTTGGTGTTCTATGAGATCCTACTGTGGTGTGCAAAAGCGTTACCTCTGAGATGACCTCCAGACTCTCCTTTGAAGTCTATTAGCCATATGAACACAATTGACTTTACCTTTTCCCCCTTTAATTCAAGGTCTTTTTCTAGTCATATTGCCATTTGGCACTTGGTATTAATCCCTCGTTGCCAGGGAGGCCCATCCCTGAAAGTCATGTCCCATGCTTAGGGGGAAGGTAATGCATTTATATGCTGAGTTTGGTTTACAGAGAGGCCACATTTGAACAACAAGGAGGCTCTCAGGTGGCAACCCTTATGCACCCCATAACATTAGGCTAAGTTTCAATTACAAGAGCAAAGACTTGTGAGGCTAGTCATCAATAACAAGAACACATTAGTGAAACATCCCTTTCCTTGGAGGAAACATGCCCCTTTCCTTGGCGGATTGTTGCCGCTACCTTGGAGAATGTGGAAGAGCTCTCTAAGATGGGAATTCAGTATTCTCTCATTTATTGAGTGGTTCTACACCCACTGTGACCAGGCCCCTCCCCTTGATCATTTGAACAATTTTATATATCTTTTATGTATATTCAGGTGAACTTCCTCCCATGAAACCCCCATCCCAGACACAACCCACCAATGATCTTCTCCTGCCCTTGTTGTATCCCTTCTGTGATTCAAACCTTCCTTAAAGATGAAACCCATATAATAGCCAAACTCAATTAGTAGGAAAATGAAATAATAATGATGTTTAAAAATAAGAGATAAAATACATGGAAACTTAAAAAAAATCACTAAAAATAAAATATAATTAAAGGATTGGGATATTGAAAAAATGGGAAAAAAATAAAAAAAAATTTAAAAATGATTTTTTTAATTTTTTAAAACATTTTTACTTTTATCACCACATTATCAGGTGTCCAGTCTGTACCGTGGCACCTTCCCCCACTCACTCCCCAGTGTCTCCCAATTTTTCATCTAATTTTCAAAGAATTTTTAGGTCACAGCAAAGTCACACACAGAATACTAGAGACTCTCATATAACCCAGCTCCTCTCCCTTTCCTCAACCCATTTTTAAACATTTTTCTATGTGGATGGTAGCATTGTTATAACTGTTACACAGATACTGAAACACAGCTGCTAAATATTGTCAATGCTTTCCAGTATAGTTTACAATTTAGATGGTACAGTTTAATTCTTTTTGATGATATTTACCATGTCCTGTGTCCATCACTGTAAGGTAATGAAAAACATTTCCCCTGACCACTAAATACCCCCTGTTTGATCTATTCTGTTCCTTCGTCCCCAACCCCCTGGGGCACGTGACACTCCCTGTCTTGACTCATTGGATGACAAGATTCATAGTTACATGAAACAAGAGGCCTTGTAAAGCTGATTGTCCTCCCCTATTAGGATCCACACTTGGTCAAAAGAGACACCCACCTGTCTATTTCTGGGTGTATCAGTCTTGCCAAAGATGGGAGTCCATCTCCTTCCCACTCACTGTGTGGGTCTCCACTCCCTGGCACAACACATGACAGTATGAACACTCACACACTCCCCAGAAGCCTACTCCAGATGTGCATGACCTGAATGTCCTGCCCAACCTACAGCCTAAACCAGTGACATTACCTTGTCATGTTGCCATAAGAGCATTCCCACACCTGCACTTTAGACGTCATACCCATAAATCCCGTGTTCACCTGTTCCCTCTCACATCTATTCCCCCAGAATCCTGGGTATTCTAACTTGCCTTTACTAATTTACTCATCTGTCAACTCTGCACCACCAAAACCAGTAATATCACTATTCACCTGTCCTATCTTTCAGTATGCAACTATATTCTATCACTTTACCATAGATTATGTCCATATGGGTGATGGCTCACAACCTTCTCTTCTCTTTCTCTCCCTTGTTAAACTATCTTTCAGACAATGGTGCTTGGAGACTGCTCACTTAACTCAATTCAAATCAGTGAGGTCATATACTGTTCATTCTTCAATACCTGCTTGACTCACTCATCATAAGGTCTTCAAGATTCATCCATGTTATTCTGTGTGTTTGCACTTTATTCTTTCTTACAGCTGAGTAATATTCCATTGTATGTATGTACGACATTTTGTTTATCCATTCATTTGTTGATGGCCACCAGGGCTAATTCCAACATTTAGAAATAATGAACAATGCTGCTATGAACATTGCTGTGCACATATCTGTTCATGTCTTTGGTTTCAATTCTTCTGGGTATATACCCAGCAGTGGTATTGCTGGATCATACGAAAGATCTATTGATAATTTTCGGAGGAACCGCCAAAGTATCCTCAACTGTGGCTGGACAATTCCACAATCCCACCAGCAGTGGATGAGTAATTGTATTCCTCCACATCCTCTCCAACACTTATAGTCTGCTGTTTTTTTTATAGCCCCATTCTGATGGGTGTAAGATGGTATCTTATTGTAGTTTTGATTTGCATTTCCCAAATGTTTAGCGATGCTGAGCATTTTTTCCTATGCTTTTTAACCATTTGTATTTCTTCCTTGGAGAATTGTCTTTTCAAGTCACTTGTCAATTTTTTTAAATGGGTTGTTTGTCTTTATTTTCGAGGTGTAGGATTTCTTTATATATGCAACATATTAGGCTCCTATCAGATATATCATTGCCAAATATTTTCTCCCATTGAGTAGGCTGCAGTTTTATTTTCCTAATAATGTCCTTTGAGGTGCAGAAGTTTTTAATTTTGAGGAGATCCCATTTATCTATTTTTTCTTTTGCTGCTCGTGCTTTGGGTGTAAAGTTCATGAAACCATTTCCTCTAACAAGGTCCTGTAGATGCTTCCCTACATTATCAACCAAGGTCTTTATGGCTTTGGCTCTTATATTTAGATCTTTGATCCATCTTGAGTTGATTTTTGAATAAGGTGTGAGATGGTGTCCCTCTCTTATTTTTTGGATATGGATATCAAGTCCTCCAAGTGCCACTTGTTAAAGAAGCTATTCTCTCTCAAATTATTTGGCTTGGTGGCCTTGCAGAATATCAGATGACTGTATATATGAAGATCTATATCAGAACTCTCAATTCACATCCATTTCTCAGCATGTCTATCCATGTGCCAATACTATGCAGTTTTGAGTACTGTAGCTTTGCAGTATGTTTTAAAGTCAGGCAGTGTGAAACCTCCAACTTCATTTTTTTTTTTCAATATGTCTTCGTCATTTTGGGGCTTCTTACCTTTTAAATTTATTTTGTAGTTAGTTATTCCAGTTCTTTAAAACATACAGTGATGATTTTTATTGGGATTGCATTAAATCTGTAAATTAGTTTGGGTAGGATAGACATCTTGATGATGTTCAGTCTTCCTTTCCATAACAGGGAATATTCTTCCATTTATTTAATTCTACTTTGATTTCCTTTAACAGTGTTCTGTATTTTTCTGTATGTAAGTCCTTTGCATCTTTAAATTTATTCCTAGGAATTTGATTCTTTTAGTTACTATTGTAAATGGTACTTTTTCTTGATTTTCTCCTCAGATTGCACATTACTGGTGTACAGAAACGTTATTGATTTTTGAGCATTGATCTTACAGCCCGCAACCTTACTGAACTTCTTCATTAGTTAAAGAAACTTTGTTGTAGGTTTCTCATGACTTTCAATGTAAAGGATCATGTCATCTGCAAATAATGAAATTTTTTACTTCTACTTTTCCAATTTGGATGCATTTTATATCTTTTTCATTCCTCGGTGTTAAAGCAAGTACTTCTAAGACAATGTCAAATACGAGTGGTGATAGTGGGCATCCTTGTCTTGTTCCCAATCTCAGAGGGAAAGCTTTTAGGATTTCACCATTGAAGATGACGTTAGCTTTGGGTTTTTCATATATACCCTTTATCATATTCAGAAAGTTTACTTCTTTTCCTATCTTTTGCAGTATTTTTATCAGGAAAGAGTGCTGTATTTTGTCAAATGCTTTTTCTGCTTTTATAGAGTTGATCATTTGATTTTTTCTCTCACTCTGTTTATGTGGTGTATTACGTAGTTTGATTTTCTTGTATTGAACAATCCTTGCATACTTGGGATAATACCCACTTGGTCATGGTGTGTGATTCTTTTGATATGTTGTTGAATGTGATTAGCAAGTATTTTGTTGAGGATTATATCATCAAGGTTCATTAGAGAAATTGGTCTGTAATTTTCCTTTCTTGTGGTATCTTTGTTTGTCTTTGGTATTAGGGTAATGTTGACATCATAGAATGATTTAGTCAGTATTCTTTCTACTTTTATCTTTTGGAAGAGTTTAAACAGGATTGGTATTAGCTTTTTCCAGAATGTTTGGTAGAATTCAGCTGTGAAGCCATCTGTTCCTAGGCTCTTATTAGTTGGGAAGTTTTTGATAAGTGAGTCTATCTCTTTACTTGTATTTGGACTGTTGAGTTCATTAATATCTTCTTTCATAAATGTAGGCTGTTTGTGAGTTTCTAGAAATTTGTCCATTTCCTCCAACTTATCATTCTTGTTGTCATATAATTTTTCAAACAATCCTCTTATGACACACTTTATATCTGTGCGGTCAATAGTGATATCCCCTTACTCACACCTTATTTTGTGTATATGCATTTGTTCTCTCTTTTTCTTTGATAGTCTGGCTAATGGCTTGTCAATTTTATTGATCTTCTCAAAGAACCAGCTTTTGGCTTTGTTTATTTTGTCTAGTGCTTTCTTATTCTCTATTTCATTTAATTCTGCTCTAATCTTTGTTATTTCCTTCTTTCTACTTCGTTTAGGTTTATTTTTTTGTTGTTTTTCCAATTCCTCCAAGTGTGCAGTTAGGTCTTCAATTTTAGCTCTTTCTACTTTTTAAATATATGTATTTATGGCTATGAACTTCCCTCTCAGAACACATTTGGCTGCATACCATAGGTTTTGATATGTTGTGTTGTCATTTTCATTAGTTTCAAGGTAGTTACTGATTTGTTTTGAGATTTCCTCCTCGAACCACTGTTTGTCTAAGAGTGTGTTGTTTAACTTCCATATCTCTGTGCCTAATCTGTTTATCTGGCCTTTAATGATTTCCAATTTCATTCCATTGTGGTCAGAAAAATTACTTTGTATAATTTCATTCTTCCTGATTTCATTGAGAAATGTTCTGTTGCCTATCTTGGAGTATGTTCCATGTGCCCTTGAGAAGAATGTAAGGCCTGTTTCATTTGGGTGTAGTGCTCTGTATATGTCTATTCAGTCCAGGTCCTAAAAAGTATTTTTCAGTGTCTTTGATTCTTTTTTGATTCTCTATCTAGATGTTCTGTCTAATGGTGATAATGGTGTATTAAAATTCCCCAATATAATTGAAGAGTCATTTATTCTCCACTTAGTTTTTCCAGAGTTTTATCATGTATTTTGAGGCTCCCAAATAGCTGTATAAATGTTTATGATACTGCTCTCTTTTGAGAGAGTACCACTTTTACTAATATATAATATCCATCTTAGTCTCTTACAATAGTTTTGTACTTAAACTCTCTTTTGTCTAATATTAGCACAGCTTCTCCTGTCCTTTTTCGGCTATTGTTTGCTTTTAAAATTGT
>JAQZBX010057111.1:0-18060 GCA_029593785.1 Cabassous unicinctus
GCTCAGGCTGGCGTGCCCTCACAAGGAGGCCTTGGGACGCGAACCCGGGCCTCCCATATGGTAAATGGGGGCTCTATCCACTGAGCCACACCCGCTTCCCCCAGTGTCTTTTCATTTTTTTGCTTTGTAATATGTAGCACATAAACTTTTGTCCTCATGCTTGTTGCTTCATGATTACAAAATGGCTGCTGTAGCTCCAAGTTTCACTGTCCATGTTCCAGGCTGGAAGACAGAGCACCTGCAAAAAGTTTTTTCCTCAAGAACCTTAGCATTTTTATTATGGAAGGGGTGCCCTCCCCAGGGATTTTTACCTACAACTCCTTGGTCTAAACTATGTCATGCAGTACTCCTAGCTACAACCAAGTAGTATTTTAACCTGGGCATGTTGTCACCTTGGATCTGGTGAGGAGAGGCTGGGCAGGCCCTCAAGGATAAATGGCCTTTTTTCATAGCAATGAAAAGACAGAAGCTCATCTTCCTGATATCCTCTAGGAAAGGGAGCCAGTAAATATTATAGGCCAGTGAATCATGACTGCGGTAATGAACATTTCTCCAGCAGTTCTCAAAGCTCCTTTCTTGCACACTGTCATTTCGGCCTTATGGTGACTCCAAGCTGTCATGAGGCTCCTTTTACAGATGAAACCATGCGGAAGCAGCATCTGCCGCTCATGGAGCGCTCCCCCTGGCCAGCCTCTCTGCTAGAACAGGCATTCTAGCACTATCTCAAGCCCCACAGAAATTGGGTGAAGAATGTGCTGTTATTTTCTGTCCTTTGTAGATGAGGAAATAGAGGCTGGGAGAGGTTAAACAAGGAGTAGTGTTGGGACTTAACCCAGGTCTGTAAGGAAATTCCTCACCCCCATGGGACACTGGGCCATCGTGCCTTCCCCCCGGCTACCTCCAAAGCCTTGGGCTTGGCTTGAGATGAAACGGTCCTGGGTGAGCAGAGTCCAGGCACTCTTGGTCTCCCCATGCTGAGTCAGTGGGGAACTGGGCCCACTTGTTGGTGATTCAGATCATCGCAGTCTGGTTTCTTTTGGGCCTTAGGCTCACAGTAGGTCCCGGCTTTACTGACGCTCGGTTCCAGGTTCGGGGGCTGATTGGGCAGGTGGCGACTGGTCACAGCTGCACTGGGGGAATGATCTGAAGGGGACTATCTTCCTTCTCTTCTGGGTATTCGACTAACAAACAACCACTAGAGGGAAGCGGATGTGGCTCAACCAGTTGGGCACCTGCCTATCACATGGGAGATCCCAGGTTCGGGTCCTGGTGCCTCCTAAAAGATGACAAGCAGAAGCTGCCCTTGCCACAACGAGCTAGACGCTGCCCCTGCCGCCCCTGCAGCAACAAGCTAGATGCTGCAGCCCGTGGGGAGCAGATGTGGCTCAGGCCGTTGGGCACTCACCTCTCACGTGGGAGGTACCGGGTTTGGTTCCTGGTGCCACTTGGGGAAGGTGAGCAAACAATGAGCAGACAGACTAGAGAACCATCTTGGGAGAGGGGATAAAGAAAGAAAAATAAAAGTAAATAAATATAAAAAAAAACCAAACAAACAACCACTAGACACTCCTTTCCGATTGCCCAAAGTTTCCCCCATCCTGCTGCCTCCCCCTCAAACCTCAGTGCTGAGGCAGAGAGGAGCGGCTAGAAAATAGGCTGTTGCTTGGGTTCTCACCTATTTCCTCCTGGAATTGCAGTTGAGAGGAGAGCCTCACTCTGGCCTCTGCTCTTTCGGGCTCAAGAAAAGGGAGGCTCATGGTAATAGTGGCTTCTGAGACAAAGGAGTGACTGAAACTGAGTACTCTATCTCCCTTCTTTAGTACACTGGATCTCCCTACAGCCTCACTGCTCCCATCTGTGAAATGGGCACAACTGACATTGACTTGGCAGTCAAAGAAGGTGCTATGTTTGTGCCCCAAAGCCTCTCCTAGATCCCAATTCTGAGCTACTTTCTCCCAATTCTGGAGTAAAGTCCTTCCTGGTTCCAGCCCCAGCCCCAGTAACCAAATACCCCTTCCTACACTTTCCCCAAACTTGTCTCAGGTGATGAGAAAGGAGGTCAAATGGTCCCCATCCTTGGAGCCCAGGCCCTCTTGGCACAAGTACACGGAAAGTCCAGGTGCTCTTGGACGTCTCCTCTTATTTCCCACTGAAGTGCAGAACCAGGTGCTGACCTTCAGGGTAACAAGGCAGTTTTCCAGGGGCCTCTGAAGGAGGTAGTGGTGACAGTGAGGAGACAGAGGGAGGGAGAGAGGGAGGAGGGGGAGCGTTGGGGCTGTAAGAAGTCCTGCCAGGTTAGATAGCATCTGCTCTCACCCTTCGCACACCCTCAGCTGCTCCTGTGGGAGAGAGATCCTTATCCTGCAGACGTGGTGCATTTCTCAGCGGTCACCACCAAGTCTGTACCGGGACCTCCGGGAAGGTGAGAGGCCAACGGTATTGGGCTCAGTCCAAGGGTGCCGAATTGAGTGCGTGGGCAGCGGAGGCTGGGAAAAGAGGAGATGTTCCTGCCTGGGCCTCAGAGGGTGGGTTATCACCGTGCGCATTTGGAGCCACTACAGAAGGGGGAGTTTAGGGCACACACTGGGAAGCACTTCCTGCAAGCAAGGAGGGCTCAAACACTCCAAGAAGAATTTGGAAAAGCCAGGGAGCAGTAGTTAGAGCTCTGCCCTCCACTGACATGGAGGCAGAAGGCTGGATGAGATGACCTGCTGAGGAAGGGCTGGCTCTCTCCATCCGCCTTCCCCTCCTGTGTTTGTTTATTTGGAGACCTCTGCCCTGACGTTGTCCCCAGTGAGCTATGTGAAGCACTTTCACGATGAGTGTCACACCAGATTCTTAGGGTAGGATTCTTCCAAATCTGTTTTGGAGGCAAGGAAATTAAGGCCCAGACGAGGTTAGGGACATGCTTGAGGTCAGGTGGCAAGAGGGCAGTGGGGCTTGGCACGAGGGTCAGGCCAAGGCTTCTTCCTGTGAGAGTCCTCCAACCCCAAAGTGCCTGCACCCAGACCTCTTCGTTCCCCCACCCGCCCCTCAACTATCGCCTCCCAGAGTGAGCTGCCCCCTCCACAGTCTCAGTCTCTCCCCTGTCTCTCCTAGCCAACGTGCTGCATCCTAGGGAGGCTTGGCCAAGCTGAGAAACATAAAAGCCTAGAGGATGAGGATGTGGGCTCTGGGGCCAGACTGCCAGGCTCTTGCCTGACCACCCAGGTGGACCCCCACCCTCATTTTCTTTCCCACGTGCTCTGCTTTGGTTTTCCTCCCGGCATTTATGCCACCTGTCTACTCTACATTTATTTTCTATTTTCTGTTTCTCCCACTAGATTTGTCTCCATGGAGCAGAGACTTTATCTGTTCCGTTTATGACTATACCCCCAAAGCCTAGTAAAGGCGCCACTAAATATTTTTATGAACAACGAACGGATTTTAGGCTTGACACTGACTAGTTATGAGACCTTGGGAAAGTTGCCCGCCTCTCAGTTAACATTTACTGAGCCTGGGCACTTTTTATTCTATGAGCTTTGGATGTATTAACTCATTCAAGCCCCACAACAACCCTATGAAGTAGCTGCTATTATTATTCTCCTTCACTGACTGATGAGGGAAATGGGGCCCAGCGAGGTGGGGTGACCTGCTTAAAGCAGTTGGCTGGTAGCAGAGCTGGGAGAGTGTAGGCTGGAGCATGGACTTGACCTAGAACTGGGCTAATTGCTGGTTCACGCTGGTCCCACTTCTGCTGCGTGACCATCTTCCATTCTCCGTCCCCCACTCCCCATAATTCTTTGCCTATAAAACAGGGTTAATCACAGCTGCCCCTCCTTTTCCCTCCCGCATTGCTCGTTGCCCTCACCCACAGGGCTGAGTCTTCAAGGAGATGATGGCCCAGGTATGGTTTGGGTGCTGGGGGCTGAGGCTGAGGTCAAGGTGTCATTAGCTCCTCTGGCTTCCTCCACCGGGATTAGGGCTTATTCAGAGGCCCGGGAGCCCACCTCCTCTTCCCCGTCCCACACTCTTCTGGGTCTTTTCGTGAAATGGGTAGGGGGTCTCTCAGGCTTAGGATGGAAGAGGGAGAGGTGTGACACGAAGGGATTTCCATTTCTTGTAATGTGTGCCTGCTGCAGCTGAAACCATGCTGGCTAGAGAAAAAATGCTGGCTAGAGAAAAAAAAAACCCAACAGCACTTCAAAGCACTGAAGGACTGACAATGCAGGACGGAAGTGAAAGCAGAGTCCAGGAGGTGTCTCGAGGGCACCTGGCCTTGGACTTTGAGAGAGGAGGACCAAGGTGAAGCCCAGGGCTCACTTGAGGAGGGGAGACAAATGGGAAACCGCCCCCCCCACGCCCCGCATAAAGCTGGAGACCAAAGAGTTACATGTTGAGGTTAAGAACCAGAGGAAACCACCCCATGAGACTGCAAGGAAAGTCACCTGGGTGCTGAACAGAGCTGGCGGCAAGGAAGCCCCGAGGGAGCTCCAGCCAGGGGCCAGCCCTCCCTGCACCTGCAGCCCACGTTCCTTGGAGGGGAGGCAGGCATGTCTCCAGGCCAGGCAACTGGAGGTGCCCCAGGACTAACACACCTTCATCCTATGCCTCAAAGAAATCCCACAAGTAATTTCCCAAGGAGAACGAGGGATTCACAGCCAAAAAACGACCAAGCACAGAAGTGACCCAGGGATCAGGCATAGAGGGTGTCTCAGCCTCAGTTTTCTCATCTGTAACCAAGGGAATTTTTTTTTTTTTTAGGAGGTAGCGGGGATTGAACCCAGGACCTCGTACGCGGGAAGAAGGTGCTCAACCACTGAGCTACATCTGCTCCCCAATGAGAGGTGTTTTTTCCTTTGTTTGCTTGTTTTGTTTTTAGGAGGCTTTCATTTATCCTCCAAACCACATTGGAGAAAAGGGGCAGGAGGCTGAACCCAGCTACCAACTCCCGGGAAGTGCAGTGAGGGAATGAGGGGTGGGGTGGTGGTGGTGGTGGTGCCTGAGGCCTCAGCCTGGGCCTTTGATGGGAGTTTGGACAGGTGGGCGGGCAGGGCCTGTAGTAGAGGAAGCTAAGGGAAGGACACAGGGGAGCCCCTGCGGGCGTGCATCCCCAGTGCTGACCTAGTTGGGCTCCCCATGATTACTCCCTCCCCTCATTGGGAATCTACAAATAGGGATCCCCTGTCTCTAGGCTCTTACAGGTGAAACGCCAAGCCAGTGGTGAGTGCCAGCTGCTGGAACCCAACCCTGGGCTGGGTGTCGGGGAATCTCCGGGGGCCTCCAATAGCCAGCCTGACTTCTGGCCCAGAGTCTGAGCATAGGGCAGGGGGCTGACCACAGCAGGGACTGACAGGCCGAGGGAAGGCAGGTATGGCAGATTCAGGGGTTCCCTGGTGCAGTGAGGGGCTCTTGTGACCTTAGGGCTAGGGGTGGAATGCAAAGCTGAGGGCTACCCTGGGGTAGGGGCATGGGCTAAAAATGCAGGTGTTCCCCTCAGCTCCCTCTGCCTCCGCTTTGCCTCCTCTGCTTCTTTCCTGGGGGCGGGTAGAGCCGTGCCAGGGCGTGGGGAAGAGAGGATTCCCAGCCAGCCTCCAGGCACCGAGCTCTGGAAACAGCAGCAGTGGTGGCGCCAGGCAGGCTGGCAGGAGCCCAGAGGGCATGCTCCCTGGGATCATGGTTCCTTCCTCCTCTGCGCACCTGGACAGCCTGCTCCAAGCCTAGGCTGTCACAAGGGGTTAGCTCTGCACCCCCTCAGCCCCCCACCGACCACGACCATGTGGTCATTTGCTCCACCAGGGCCCACAGAGGGGAATTGGAGGGAGAGAACTGCGGCCCCGGGTGTCTTGTGTTTCAGGCCTCCCATTCGTCCCTGGGGGAGCTGGGAGTGAGTCACAGGGCTCACAGGGAAACAGCTCTCGCCTGCCTGGCTGCCTTAGGGTTTCCCAGACTGGAAGCATCATCCCTGAAGGGCAGAGGGAGGGGACAGTGGAAATGGGGGGAGGCGGGCAACTCCAGGGAAGGCTTCCCTTCTAACAGAACAGGGCACTCCTATACCAAATCGATCTCAAGAGCCCCAGGTCAGGGGAATGGCCCCAGGGTGGGGCAGGCACATGGGAAATATGCGCTGGCAGGCCCCCAGGAGACCATGTGGGTCAGGCCCCTGACTAGGTGGGAAAGGTGGGATCAGCCACAGTTTACAGATCAGGTCTGGGAGGGGCAGGGAGGAGCCTGGGCGTTTTCCCTTGAGTTTGGGGGAGGAGGGGCTGTAAGGGGAGGGATGGTGAGGCGTTGGGGGGGTCCCCCCAGGCCTCACCCTCCCTGCTAATGTCCAGCTTCTCCAAGGGCCTGAGGACAAGTCAGCCCTGGACAGGGGTCTCTTTGTGCGAGTTCCTACAAGAAGGAACTCTGGGGTCCTGAAGGGGAGGGAGCTTCTAGAGTCGGGGGCTGCTCTTACAGCACAGAGTGGGACTGAGCCCTTCCTGGGTGTTGGGGGCTGAGAAAAGGTGGGGGACAGACTCAGGAGTTCTCAGGGAACTCCCAGGGAGGGGGTACCGGAGGTGGGGTTGGAGAGATGCTGGGAAGCAAGATCTCTGCTGACAGCAGTTACAGGGAGGGTCAGTAGTAAGATGAGTTAAGGGGAGCTGGTGGGCCTAAGAGGGGCTTCTTAGAGTTGGGGTAGCTTCTGGGGCCCAAAGTCTGGCAGAGGTTAGGAGAGGTCCGGGAGCAGCCCCTGGGAAACCCCGAGGGCAATGTTGAGCAGGGCACTGGCCTGGGACTCTGCCCTGAGTCTCGTTCTTGTTCTGTGACAGTGAGGATGGCCTCTCCCCTGGAGCAGGCAGTGGCTGCCATCTTGCGCACCTTCCAGAAATATGCGGAGCTCTCCGGGAACAAGCACAAGCTCTGCCAGGCGGAGCTCAAGGAGCTGCTGCAGAAGGAGCTGCCCACCTGGACCCCGGTGAGCATCCTGCCTCCCTCCCCCAGCCTGTGGGGAAGCTCTGCTTGGATTCTGCAACGAGAGGCCTGGGGCAGGCATGAACATAGGGCAGCAGGAGGGCAGAGGCTAGACTCTGGGGAGGGGATGCAGGAGCCTCAGTTTCCTCATCTGTAAAATAGGGTGACTATCATTCCACTTACTGCATTGGGAAGTTTGAGTGAGAACACTGTGAAGACTGCCTGGCACATAATAGGCACTCACTTAGTAGCAAATAGTAGATGCTCAATAAATGATCTGAGAAGGAAGATTGGGAGAGGGGTTGAAAAGGATATGCACTCAGAACAGGCAGGCTGAGGTTGGCCCCCAGAAGGGGTGTGAGTTTGGAGGGGGGGGGAGAAGGAGTGCATAAGGCTGTCTGCCCCGCCTCAACCTGCCTTCCCACCCCTCCCCAACCTTCCCTTGCACAGACCGAGTTTCGGGAGTGTGACTACAATAAATTCATGAGTGTTCTGGACACCAACAAGGACTGTGAGGTGGACTTCGCAGAGTACATGCGCTCACTGGCCTGCCTCTGTCTCTACTGCCATGAGTACTTCAAGAACTGCCCCCCAGAACCTCCCTGCTCCCAGTAGCCTCTGCTCCAGAGGAATAGGAGGGCTGCACTTGCTCCATCTCTGCCCCTGGGTGGTCCTGGGCATGTCACCGTCTCCCACACTACTCCCTGCCTTCTTTCCTGTATCCCTTTCAATCAGGCATCTCCCAGTTCACCCCTGATTTGTGAACCCATTTTACCCATGAGGCCCAGAGACGTGAGGAGACTTCCCCAAGGATGCACAGCTTGTATGTGTGGGGGTAGAGCAGCAACCGGCCCCACCCTGCCAGGAGCCCTGGTCTTCTTCCTCCTCTTCCGCCTCCTCCCGGTGGCCTGCGGGCCAGGATGGGGGGAGGTAGGGTCTGCTCTGGGGAAGTGAAGGCCCAGCAGAGCAAGGGCACTGATGAGACCATGCACCCCAAACGGCTATTTAACTCCTAATAAAGAACTGGTGACAGCCTGGCTTGACTTGGTTCTTGTGAGAGGACACGCCGGGGTTTTGGGAGGGAGGCTGGTGAGGGCTTTGCTCTTCTCTGGCCTTTTCCAGGGGACGAAAGGAAGCTGAGGGGAGGAGCCCTGCACGCACACAGACCCTAAGGGCCGTTTCAGACCCTGCAGAAATGAACCGGTCTTAGCGGCCCAGCAGGAGGAGTGGGGTCACACGCATTGACTCCTGTCCTGGGGAGGCCAGAGGGTCTCTCTCGGGGGTCTTTGAAGGAGAAGCCCTCTTGGACTGTCGAGCCGGGTGGCAGGGCAACCTGCGGTTCCTTGGGGACCCAAGAGCTGAGCTCAACTCAGTCCTCGTGACAGGATGTTCAGAGGAGGAGGGTGGGGCCGTGGGGGTGGGGGCATGGTGTTTATTCCCTGCCCCGGGCTGAGGGAGCCCAGAAAACAGCACTCACAGGATTAGGTGGTCTGGAGTGTCTGCTCCCAGCCGGGGAGGGGTGCCCTGCATTGGTGGGAGAAGGGGTGACCTTGAGACAGACCTCATCTCTGAGGCCAGAGCCACCTGAGGGACTTCACCCCCCACTTCTGAGCTTCGCTCCGTCCCTGGGGTCATACCCCACCCTGAGGCCTTTAACCCCCTCACTCCCTCCTTCAGCTCATTCCCCTCCCAGAGAGCTTCACCCTCACCCCTGACTTTTCCCCATCGTTCCATCTCACCTCTAACTCCGGCCCCAAACTGCACTCTTCCCAACTCCACACCCCCGCCCTGACACCCTGTCCTTAACTTCCCTACCCTTGTGTCTTCAATCCACCCCTGAGCCCCCAGGCCCAATTCCCCACCCGCCCCCACTCCATTGCCACTGCACCCACGCCCTTCCTCCTGACAGACATTCCTGGGGAGTTTGAGCCCCACCCCGACCCCACTCTGTGTGGCAGCTGCTCTGGGCCTGGGGCTCCCCTCCCTTCATCTGGGCAACCACATTATCTGGGGCGATTTCCCACCCGTCACCCACCACCCCTGGATCCCCTTTCCTAACTGTCTCCCACACCCCAGGCACAGATTGCCCCTTCCTCCAGCTCCACAAACTCAAGCCGAGCTTGATGCTCTGGGCAGTGCCCACCATGGGGGTGCCTGCCCAGGCTCACCGGTGCCCACCCATTGTCCATCTGGGCCTGCCCGGGGGCAGGAAGCTTGGTTTCCAGGGCAGGCTGGTTGAGGGGCTGTGGCACTTATCACATGGGTCTCCGGCAGGAGGACTGTCTCCCGCTCTCCCCCCATCCCCTGCCATGGGCAGGGCCTGGCCGGGGTATAAATAGGTCAGACCGCTGGGCCTTCCCCACTCTTCCTCTTTCCCTGGCCCTCTCTTTGACGCCTCCTCTGTCTTGGTCTGGTGAGTTGTGGTGGCTTGGCTGGCATGCAAGGGGTGTCCGGCCCAGGCTCCGGGACAGGAGAAGGGGAGGCTGGTGGGGCCCAGACGTACTAAATAGATCCAGATATGCGATTGTGATGTAGAGACTCTGGGGCGGGATGTGTGTGTGTGTGTGTGTGTGTGCGCGCAAGAGAGAGAAAAACAAAGACGTGAGCAGGTGCCCGACTCAGCGGTGGAGAGGCGCTGAGGTTGGGGGCTGCATATCTGCTGTTGAGGGTGTGCTTTGGTGTGTGTGCATGCCCATGGTTGGTGTTTGCTGGGCTGCACAAGGCTGTGTGTGCACACTTGGGTGTGGGAAGCAAATAAAGGCAGAAGGCTCCGTGGGCTTCTGTCCAGCAGTGTCCTAGGAGCCTCCGCCCTGCACAGAGCACTGGGCCAGGAGAGCTGGGCTTCCCCTCCCCTCCCTCCCACGCCTGCCTCTGCCACCTCACCCTGGCCCTCCCTAGGCCAGGCTCGAGGCTGCTGGTTTTTTCCGCTGCAACCCCCCTCCTCCCCACCTGGGCAGGCCTCCAGCAGCCGCGCCCAGAGCTGGGAGGGAGAAGAATGGAGAATGGGCCGGTGGGGCGGAGCCCCCGGGGGCCCAGCTGTGGTGTGGGAGTGAAAGGACTGAGCAAAGGGTGGAAAAGCTGTTGTTGAGGCACAGCCCAAGCGAGGCCCAGGGAGGCTGTGCGGGGGGGGCCCTGCAGGCACCTGCTGCCCGCAGCTTGCATGTCCCACTCTGTACACCACACCATCAGCTCAGGAGCTGAGCCCCTCCTCTGTGAGCTCCCCCCACGGAGGAGGCAGAATCTCACCAAGTGCTCCATGAGGGATGGGGGGGGTCAGTCATTGGGGACCATTAGCTGGAGGGTGGGGTAGATAAAGGTGCCTCTGTGACCCCCACCCCCAGATCCTGACTGCCGCTATGGCATCCCCCCTGGAAAAAGCCCTGGATGTGATGGTGACCACCTTCCACAAGTACTCGGGCAAGGAGGGCGACAAGTTCAAGCTCAGTAAGTCGGAGCTAAAGGAGCTGCTGACCCGCGAGCTGCCCAGCTTCTTGGGGGTAAGTGGGTGCCGCCCAGGAGGATGCCCCCAGGTGGGGCCTCTCCACAGAGGAGGGGCAATGTCCTGGAGGGCACTGGTCTTTGCTACAGGTGGCCACTATCACTGGAAGTGGGGAATGGGGGCAGAAAGCAGATACAGCAATCACCCAACACTTGCTGGCCCCCAGATGGGAAGCTGATGGAGAAGGAGTTATGGGTCAGATGTTCTGCCAGAAAACTTAATTATATAACTTAACTGAAGGGAAAACTGAGGTTCAGAGAGGCTAAGTAATGTCCCAAGGAGTCAGTGTTCAAAACTGAGATCTGAACCAGAACCGTCTGACTCTTGCTGCCACTCCAACAATGGAAAATTTTGGAGTTTCTATTTGGCTTGTGAATGTGAAGACATAGTTATGGAGGCACACACACTCCTACAGAGCCCCCCAAGCAAGAGGACAACTTGCATTTATATCAAACTCTGTTCATGTGTTGTCGTCTGGCTGGTACCTATGTGGATTCTTAGACCACCTTGGGAGAAGAGGTGGCCCCACTTTTCAGGTGACAGCACCGGTCTCACCTAGCATCCTCGTCCTCATCCAGGGAACACCCTCCTGCACTAGCTCAGCCCTGAGGCTCGGAGTCCCCAAGGCTGGGCCTCCCACAGGAGCCGATGTGCGCCTTCTTGAGCTCTGGCCTCTTGGCTCCACTGCCCAGGCTTCAGCTTTTTTTTACCTGTAGCCTCTTCTCCTCTAGAGAAGGACAGATGAGGCTGCGTTCCAGAAGCTGATGAGCAACTTGGACCACAACAAGGACAATGAGGTGGACTTCCAGGAGTACACTGTCTTCTTGTCCTGCATCACCATGATGTGTAACGAATTCTTCGAAAGCTTCCCCGATAAGCAGCCCCGGAAGAAATGAATGCTTCCGAGATGCGGTTGGGGGCCTGCCAGCCAGGGTCTTCCCTGTCGGCAGTGGGGATGGGGCTCACCCTGGCTCCTCCTGATGTGTGCATGATGCTGAGCAAATTCAATAAAGATTCTTGAAAGCTACAAGGCTGCGTCTGCCAGACTTGGGGCATGGGGTAGGGGCTGACGGATATGTCAGGGGAAGGTGTAGGTTCATGGAGTGGCAGTGGAGGGTCTTGTAGTTGAGCTGCATTTTTGTGGGGCGCAGACTGGAGGAGGTGGGGAAGGAATGTGAACTGATCAGGATATACGTGAGGGTGGGCAAGGGGCTAGAGCTGGCTCTGAATGGAGCTAAAGCAGGGAAAGGGACAACCAGGGGCTTGGAATGCCCAGAGGCGGGATCTTAGCCAGCCAACGCCCCCCTCCCACCCCTCTCCTTGCCTCTGGCAGGACCGCTAACGGAGGCTGAGATGGGACTGAAGGTCACATCTGCTCCTTGTTGAGGTCTGGAATGGACTTTGGCTGCCCGGGAGGAAGGAGTCATGGGGAGGGAGTAGCGAGGCCAAGGTGTGGGGGCCCAAGTGGGATGGGGAGGAAGGCTGGCTCTCAGTCCTGACATTTGCAGCCGGGTCCTGTCCTGCCACCCCTTTCCAGCTCATTGGCTCCAAAGCACAGGGCTGGATTAATCCTCTCCTATCCATGGTTGGATCAGTGAGGGTGATATGGGGGGAGAGAGGGCTGTTTGCAGCAACATGAGAACAGAGTCATTCTCCAACCCACTGTCCCTGAGATGAGATCTGTTATCAATTAGGAATCGTGCTTTCAGAGGACAATGGACCTTTAAGGGATGAGCAGAGGATAGCGGCTGGGGTGGCAGTGAGGGAGATGGTGGGGAGGCGACCGAAGTTTTTGAGACAAAATTCCAGATAAATGAAATTGAGAACGGCCCACCCTCCAACCCCCGGAAACATCAGGCATGAAGTTGCTTCCACTTAGGGTGGACTATGGGCCAGTGAGGTCCAGTGTCTGGTGGGTGGGGCTCAAGTTAGACCTCAAGGCCATGCCTGGATGATATGGGGGCCTTTAAGGAAGACTTGAGTCCAGGTGAGTCAAGGTCAGATCCAGAAGCAGGATTTGGGCTCCTCGACCCCTCAAACTTCCCCCCTTTCCTCTCATCGCTGTGTTTTTCTCTCAAATTTCAAAGTTTCAGAGGAAAGGGGCAGGTGACTCAGAGGTTCCTTCAGAGTTTGACCATAGAGACTTGGGTAGAATTTCGTCCCAGAAGTTTGTCTCTTCATCCTTCTCCACGCCCTCCCTTCTTTTCCGCTCTCAGGGCTCCGCCCCTCAGCTGGCCCGCCCATCTTCCATGGGGATGCCCTCCCCTGAGCCTCCTGCTGCATCACTCTCTTCTTTGGAAACTCCTGTTGCTTAGCACCAGTCCCTGCTGCCTCCTTAGCCCTGCCAGCTGGGGGTGGCAGTGGAATGGGGGGCAGCAGGGAGGGCCCAGGCAGGCTGGGGTGGGGCTGTGGCAGCGATTGGTTCTGTTTTCATGTCCAGACTGGCTGGGGGGAGAACAGTGTTCGGGTGTTTCCTGGGATGCAGGCAACTCTCCCTGCCCCTTACCCCATCCATAAAACTGCACCCTGAACCCGGAATTGCCTCCCCTGTCCACAGCCTCTACCCCATCCCTGGGCAATTCTTCCCTGGATCCCCTCACCAATTCCCGATTCTCTGTCATCCATTCCAAGGGTCCCCAACTATTCTTTCCCATGAAGATCAGTGAAATTTAGAAGAAATCATTCATCTCAAAGTACTTGAAAAAAGTCTTAGGTTCCAGACTAGCTAATGACCTTGGCCATGTCCTTGACTACAAACATCTTTTCCTACTGATCCCCCATCTCAAGGTCTGTCTGCTCTTAGGTGAGTGGAAAGATGGGTGGGAGCGTCCCACTGGCCTAGGGCATGGGGAGAGACCCTACATTTGGCCCATACTTCCCAGATAGCCTGACTTCCCCTCTCTGCCCTGCTGTCCCATCAAAATGTGAGTTCTGATTTGGGGTTTGGAAAATGTAGTTTCTGGGACGTGTGTGCCGTGGTGAACTCAGCAAGCCCCCCTCCCCTCTGTTTGTAAACAAGGAAGGTGAGATAGGCAGAGGGGTTTCCCCCCACCCCAGTCAGTCCCAGGAGGCTCTGACCTGGGCCTCCTC
This sequence comes from Cabassous unicinctus, assembly GCA_029593785.1. Taxonomy (NCBI): domain Eukaryota; kingdom Metazoa; phylum Chordata; class Mammalia; order Cingulata; family Chlamyphoridae; genus Cabassous; species Cabassous unicinctus. The sequence goes on from JAQZBX010057111.1 coordinate 13,523, forward strand.
ATCTCCCTGACCCCTTCTCATTGGTCCTCTCTCTCCCCTGGTTTCCTAGGGACTGGAGCAGGGGAATAAAGGAAGAGAGCAGAGGGACAGAGGGACAGAGCCCGTTTCTGCTGCTTGGATTCTCTGGGCTCGCTCTTGCCTTTGGTGAGTTCTTTCTTCTGATCTGTCTGCTGTTCATGGCTGGGCCATGAGGCTGGAGGACAATGAGCCGTGGTGACCTCCACAAGGGAGGCCTGGCCTGATGAGTGGGCATGTGCTCAGGGAAGAGTAGGCAGAGTGTTTGGAGCTGTGATGATCAGAACTTTCCTGAGAAACAGCTCTGGGGGAGCAGGTGGGGATCAGAGCTAGCCAGGAAGGCTGTGGGTCCTGGCTTGAGGTGGGGAGAAGCTGAGCTTTTTGAGTGGTGGGAGTTGAAGGATGGGCCAAGTTCAAGACTCATTGGTGGGCTTTGGGTTGGAGGTGAGAGCCAGCAGCTTCTTCCTTCTTGTTCAGGGTCCTCCACAGGATACACCTGCAGCCCCCAAGCTCCTGGGGTGTTGCCTCCTACCTCCCCAAGGGGGGAGTGGTTTTCCAGTCTGAGTTATGGGAGCTCCATCTGCCTTGTGGCTGTGTTGGTGGGATCATAGGCACCATTTAAACCCAGCCTCTGGCTTCAGGTCTCAGAATGCTCCAGGAGATGTCACAGTTCTACCCCCTGGGCTCCTGGCCAATGTCTCTGTGTGTAATTCTCTGGGCCTTGAGACTGGAGACCAGCTGGGCAAGACCAATGGCCTCTTCCTTGGTTCCTTTTGAGGTCTTATTTCCTGGTTCCAGCCCAGGCCCATCGGACCCCTGCACTCTCCCTTTGCCCTGTCCCCAATTCTATAATGGGGCACTCCCTGATATCAGGTGATTCAGGCGCTGGGGCAGAGGAGGGTGACTAGGGTGGACACTTCCTCTGGCACCCAGTGCCCAAGCTGATGGGGCAGACAGAAACTCCTGACCCTTCAGCTGCTCCACCAATCTGTCACCAGTTCTTTGGGGAGGTCATCTTGTCACTCTTCTGCCCCCAGGGCCCTCTTTTCAAATGTCTAAGCAGGAGAGTCTGTAGTCTTTTATGGTGACTGCTCAGTCTCCCACTCTGGCTGTTCCCAGGTTTGCCTTGGGTCTCTTGTAACTTGTCTGGAAATGCCAGGCTCACTTGTTGGTAGGTTATCTCATCGTGGGTTTCAGTCTCTGGTCCTCTGAGGAAGGAGCCTTAGAGGTGGGTGACGGGGGGGAAGCAGAAGGTTTGGCCCCTGAAGAACGTGGTCATCCCTCTTCCTTCATCCTCCAGAGCTGCGCACTGGGATGGAGTCGCCTCTTGAAAAGGCCCTGACCACGCTGGTCACCATTTTCCACAAATACTCAGGGAGAGAGGGCAGCAAACTGACTCTGAGTAGGAAGGAACTAAAGGAGCTGATCAAGACGGAGCTGTGTCTTGGGGAGGTAAGTGGCTGCTCTTCATGCCCACTCCAAAGTCCGAGTGCTTCCTGTGGGTGCCATGAGGGGAGGGGGCAAAGAAAAAAAGTAAAAGGAAACAGCAAGCCCACTGCGTGAGGTGGGAGGCCCAGCGCCTGCCTCCACAGAGCTCCAGCCTGAGGACACACACCCCTGCCCTCAGGGATCTCTAGTCTAAACCAGGAGCAAGATGCCGAAGGGTGCTTGTGGGACAGGCGAGGAAGGTGGTCACCTTGGGCCATCAGAACTGGGACGTCTGCGCTGGGGGTGGGCCAGGTTCACTGGGAAGGAGGGAGGGCTGAGTCTGGAGGGTGGGGCAAGAGCAAGGAGCTTGGGAGGGTGGGCCCCGGCTCCCTAGAGGGGGCAGAGCCTGTTCTGGGGACTGTGGGGATGAAGGGGTCCAGGTTGAGCAGGGTACAACTCAAGAGCTCCTGGTTCTCCTCCAGGTGCCTGGCACATCCAGGGCTCCCAGAGGCATTGGCATGGGAACCAAAAGGATAGCCCTGCCAATCTGAGAACACAGGGTGGGAAGGACACTGATTCTCACCAGATGGAGACGATGGAGTTGGTGGGTGGGAGATGACAGTTAAGAAACTTGCGGCTCAGATACGTTACTTAACTTGTCCAAAGACACCCAGCTAATGAGAGGCTGAGCAGGAATTTCAGGCGGGGCCTGAGTATCACCCTCCCTTTCTCCTATAAAATTCAGCCTGGGGGCTTCTCCCATCATCGCACATCCTGAACCCTGCGGGGCCTACCCAAAGGACAAGCTCCCCAGAGTGTGCCCCACTGGGGATGGGACTGAAGCAGGTGTGGGTCCCCTGCCAGGCTCTCCACATCCTGGAGCTAATGAGGGCAGAGGGAGGGGCCACAGGCCCAGCAGGGGTTAATTACAGGGGACAGAAACCCCGGGGAGGGCCTGGCTGTAACAGGAGCCCAGGCTGGGGCGAAGGATCACGTCACTGCAAGGCTGTTTCCATCTCCATGAGTCCTGACATCCTGTCTCCTATGGACCGCCCAGAGCTGAGGGCAATAAAAGGAAGGCCCACCTCTGGAGGGCCTGTGCCCAGCCTCCTGGTGGAGCCAGGCCAGGAGGGCAGGGGCCCAGGCAGAGGGCATGAGTGGGCAGCCAGGCACCCACCTGCACACCAGCTTTCCTGCAAGGTCCAATTCTCCATTATCCCTTAAAATGAGGACAGAATAAGTCAGAGACTTGGATCGTCTTGAGGGCCATACACCATTTTAGTAGGTGTTGGTTTGAAATCTAGATTATTTTTTTGGCTGGAGAAAGATGCTGAGGGGAAGGGTGCCTACACCAGCCCTCCCGCGGTCATTTATTTAGATTCCTGACTTGGAGCCAGGCCCCATGCTGGGGATGGGATGACCGCCTGGGGTTGCCCCGAGGCTGCCTTCTGGGGGGAGAGATGAGGCCACGCAGTGGTCCGGTGGTCGGGGCAGGGCTGGGGGGTGGTGGGGTGGTTGCTGAGCTGTCCCTCCCCCTGGACCCTCACAGAAGGTAAACGAGGGCAGCATCGACCACCTGATGAAGAGCCTGGACAAAAACAGCGACCAGGAGATCGATTTCAAGGAGTACTCGGTGTTCCTGACCACGCTGTGCATGGCCTACAACGACTTCTTCCTGGAGGACAGCAAATGACCAGGCTGCCCTTGACCCTCACCACCGGCCCGTGTCCTGGCCTCTGCCCCTCCTCTCCTCACAGGCCCTCCTTAGACGCCAGCCCTCTTTTCCCTCCCAGATGGACCTGGCTCCAACCTTCCCCTCCAGCAGAGGAAATAAAGATTTTCCTTTCCAGGTGTCTGGAGGCTGGTTTTGAAGTTGACGTGTTCACCTTGGCTGGGGGGTGGGGGGGGTGGAGCTCCAGAGGGTGGGGCAAGGCCTCTCCTTGAGTGGGCTGAGAGAGCCTCTGGGGGTGAGGGGACCTGAGCTCCCACCCCACTGCCCGCCCTTCTTCAGCATGGAAGTCACTGAGTTTGCCCTGGCTTAGCTCTGCCCTCCTGGAAAACGGGGGAGTTGGGTCAGGCTTTTGTTTGGCTCCCAGGAAGGCTGCAAAGTCGCAGAGAGAGTTAAGAGAGGAAGCTTTGAGAGTGAAGGCGGTTGGGTATGGTTCCCGGGGGCAGTGACGGGCAAGCTGCCTGGCTGGTTCCCAGCTCACAGGGAGCCACCCTGGCAACACTGGAAAGCAGGGGGAGCCTGACCTTTGCCCCCATGCCAGCCCCCTTTCCCTCTCCTCCATCTCCGCCCCCAGCCGCCTTCCGCCATCACCTCTGAAGCCTAACGCCGTTTTGCCCTTTCCCCACTTCCCTCTGTCAAAATCCTTTCTCAGGAGAGGATCTGAAAGAACTTCTCACTCAAGGGTGAATAATGGCGCTTACAGGGTGGCTGAGGCGCGTTCGCGTTGGTGGGCAAAAGGCTCTGAGGCTGGAATTCCGGGCGGGCGAGGGAGTGTGTGGGGGTAGGGGCTTTTCCCCGTGGGGATGGGTGCTTCCAGGTAGCCTTTAAATCACCTGTAGACCCCAGGTCGCTCTCCTCTCCCCCGTCTCGGGTCCACCCTGAACACCCTCTGGGGGGCACCGGCATCCTCAGCCCCACCGCCCTCGACGCTGCGCTTCTGGGTCACCCACACGTCCTGGCCCGCAGACGCCTCCTGGCGCTCAAGTCCCCGCGGGCCAGTGGAGCTGCGGAGTTTAGGGGGCGCGCCCCCACCCTCCACTAGGGCCCCTCCCCGCCCCGGCCTGGGGCGGCCCCGGGCAGGGGCGTGGTGGCGGGGCCGTGAGGGGTGTGCGCGCCGAGGCCCCCGCGCGGGGCGGGACGTGCGGGTGGGGTGGGCTCTCTCCCGAGCCGGCCTCCCGGGCCGCGGCCGCTATAAGGCCGGCGGGACTGCGACACAGCCCAGCCCTGCGCCGCTGCCTTCGCGGTTCTCTGCAGCCTGCGCGGTGAGTTCTCAACGCCGCCGCCTGGGCTCGTTCGGGCCGGGCCCGCCGTGGGGCTGGGGGTCCAGCCTCGCCCTCCCCCGACGGCGCCGGGATCCAGGCTGGGG
>JAQZBX010057112.1:0-18038 GCA_029593785.1 Cabassous unicinctus
CCCATCCTGATTCAGCCTCATTAAGTAAATCAGGTACATTTATGCCCAGTAAGCCCTTTCCCAGGACCAAGTAACACCGCCTCTAGAAATCTCAGGAGACCTCCTGGTTTCCATTTCTGGCTTCCCCATTCTAAGGAACAATGAAGTGGCAAAGCAATGTTTCATCCCTTCACCTAACAGGAAATTCTGAAGCAGAACTTGTCTAGGTTTGACTCAGAAGCTTGACAGTTTCACCAAGGCTTGACATTTTTCCATTTGGTCCATCTCCAGTTGGTTATCTAGATGGCTGCAGCCCCAAGTGTCTACCATCCTAAGACACAAAGGGCAATGTCTCTTTATAAGTCTTTTTTTTTCTTTTTAATTAAGGAAGAAGTTTCCCAAAAGCTCTCCTTTACCTTTCCCACTCCTCTCGTTGGCCACGTGACCATGCCTTCTTGAATCAGTGACACAGGGAAGGAATTACCCTGATAAGTTTTGGAGAATCAGAAGCCACACGACGGAGATGGGATGTGGCCGCCTTCACAGAGCATGTAATAGGGTGAACATCCAAACAAAATCAGGGAAGAGGTGGCAGGAGGGTGGGTATTAACTGCTGAGCAACAGTGGCTACTAACCCAAGATTTTCTCAAATTGTATTCTGGGAATCATAAATTTTAGAGTTTATCTGTGCTCAGGTGTGAATGGAGGTTTTGTGGGCCCCAAAACTTATAGTATTTGGGGGACCGTCTCTAAGGAAAAGAAAAAAAAAGTAATATTATGTAATATATGTAATACAAAATTTAGTATGGAAAATATTTCTTGTAAATGAGAAAAATGTAGCAAATTATACATTTTTAAAATCTAACAAATACTACAGATATCACAAACTATAGAAAAATAACAATATTGTATCTGCCCTATACACCTATAATACATTATTTAATTGGCATAATCAATAATTCTGACAACTATATAAAATCAAGGCATACACAGGAGGATTCCAAAACATTTTACTGAACTAAATAATTTTGTAATCAAATTACTTTTATATTATATAGGCTGAGTTGGTGAATATTTAAGGACTTTTGTCACCGTAACACTTGGGTCTTCAGACCACTCACTGCATCAATGGCAGTTTTGGTGCTGTTTTACCTGGAACATCCAACTTCATCAGGACCAGGCATCACAGAATTGTGCATGCTGGAATGCACGAGACACCCAGCTGCTCGCGCAGACATCTCTGCTGCTTGATACTGCAGTCGTTTTCTATTGCTGTGCAACAAACTACCACAAATTTAGGGGCTTAAGACAACACAAACTTAATAGTTCATCATTTCTGTAGGTCCAAAGTCAAGGTACAGTGAGGCTGAATTCTCTGCTCAGGGTCTCACCAGGCTGAAATCAGGGTGTCAGTTAGGGCTGCAATTCTAATTTGGACTCCAGGTCCTTGGCCAAAATCACTGGTTGTGGACAACCTCCTTAAAACTATAAATTGGGGTCCCCATTTTCCTTCTAGCTCTCTGCCCAGGACCACTCCCAGTTCCTAGAGGCACACACAGTTCCTTATCATGTATCCCCAATAGCCAGATCGCAACATGGGTGTTTGCTTTCTTCCAGGCTAACTGGAGCGCATCTCTTTGACTTCCTCTTCTACAACCAGCCAGAGAAAACTCTCTTTTTTTAAAGGGCTCTTGTGATTAGATCAGCCCATCCTCTTTCCCCCAACGCCTCTCTGGATAATCTTGATAACTTAAGGACAACTGATTTAAGAGCTTAATTATATTATCACAATCCCTTCATAACAGCAACTAGATTAGTGTTTGATTGAGCAACTATACCAGTGCCCAGGAATCTTGGGAACCATTTTAAAATTCTGCCTACCAGAGGTATAATTACAGGTTTGTGCCTTACATATGCAGTAATTCTAATAAATTCTGTAGTGTGATTCCCTTCAGGATTATAATTGCATATGCCTCGTTATCATATATATTTCTAACAGAAGGGAGCTTCTATTTTGACTGGGCATTGGTAAGTATCAAATGGCCTGCAATTGTAAGTAACTGAAGATTAAAAGAATTTTCTGAAGATTAGATTCTAGCTCTACGCATTTCAAACTTTGTTTCTTCCCTAATACTTTGTCCATCCTCTGAGAAAAGATGCTCTCTGGTCAAGTGAGTTTGGGCTGCATGCCATATTCCCCTCCAGGAGACTGATAGCATACATACATATATGATCTTCAATGTCTTATCCACAATTCTGAAATCAAGAAAATTCTGAAACCAAAACTTTACTTACCTTGTATGATGACAATATGCAACTTGAAAGGCTACTTAGGACCTAATTGATCTCAGTATCAGTTTTCATATGTATGGCTGTAAAATATTAAGGTGATTGATTATGGGATGCTGCCTAGACCCTACTAGGGGTATTAGGGCATGCCTTTCTAAACTCTGAAAAATGAGTTCTGAAAAAAAAATCAACTGGCCCCAAAGATTTCAGATAATAGAATGCGGAATGTTCTCATAGGCAAGGAGAAATTCTACAGGAGGCCTCTAAGCAAGACTATTTGCTCAGGGGAAGATGTTTTCCATTACATATATGTTAACATCCCCTGAGCCGTCTTCCTTTACCACCAATAGAGGTGCTACCTAAGATTAATAGACCAGCTTCCAACTTCTATTCTTATTTTGCTGTTGACATCCAATAGGAAGGAAGACTTCCAGGATGTCCCATTGGATGAATGATTTTCTCCAATTCCTTTTCTCTGTTCCTGGGTGAGGACCATGAAGATTTTTAGTCCATCATATGCATGTTTTATACAGATAAATAGGACACACACAACTTTTCATCAAAATTTTTCCTTGATATTTTATTATTAACTGCCAATATTAATTTGATTTATATTTTCCTTATGTTTTCAAATATGTAATTGCTGGTTTAGAGGAATGCCACTGATTTTATATATTTATCTTCTTTGTGGCCTCTTTACTCATAACTTTTACTAATTCTGATAGCATTTTGGTTGATTCCTTTGGATTTCTCTAAGTAGTAAATCATATTTCCTTACATAATGGTATCCTTTCTTATATTTATAACACTTATTTCTGTTTCAGGCCTTATTAGATAATCCAAGACACACAGAATATAACTAAATAATTGTGACACCATGAGCTTGGCTTTGTTCTTGATTTCAGTGCAGAAACGTTTGGTATTTCTTTATTAAGCACCATGTTGTCTATTTTGGAATAGACTTTGTCGTGCTAATGATATAGACTTCAAGTTCTAACACAGTTAGCATTCTTATTATTAATAGATGTTAAATTTTATTTATGGCCATTTTAGGACCATTAATTATTTGTATGCAATTATTTTTTGGAGACTAATAATAGAATCTACTTCATATTTTTTGTATAAAAGCATGCCTGGGGTTCCTATTATAGAATGTGGGGCCATCTGCAACAACTAATTCCATCATTTCCATAAAATCTCAGTTGAAAAGCACCTTCAGATATTGTTACAGATATCTTCATTGCACAGGCCCTTGCTAACTATTGGACTCAAGATTCTGGTGCTTGGAGTGAGGAAAGCCATACTTATTGCATGTTCTACTCTAGCCCATTGCAAAGTAGACAATCATTGAGTATAATTAAGGCAACACAACTTAAGCTGAGTTTTGGGGAACAATTGTTCTACTAGATGAGGGGTCTGCTTACTATGACCCATAGCCAAACCCCAACCACCCACTGTCTGTTTTTGAAAATACCATTTCATTGGAACATAGCCATGTCTATTTCCATGCTATGCAGCAGAGCTAAGTAGAGGTGACAGAGACTGCATGGCCTAAAAGATTCACTATCTTGCCTTTTCAGCAAAAGTTTGCCAGCCCCGGTCTAGATACTGATCAGTATTCTCAGGGGAAAAAAAACAGAGTGGAGGGGTTCCACTCTCAAATAACTTCAAGGTGTGGTATATTCCTATTTAAATTTTACCCTAACAAGCAAAAAAAAATTCTGAAGTCCTGAATACATATATACATATGTATGTATGCAAGCTCAAATATATCCTACATAGATTTAATTTTGCAACATTATTTTGCTCTCTGAATCCATTTTTTTTTTAATTGAAGAGCTATTCATATCTCTCACCACCCTGGTATCTGATGGCTCTCAGTTGGGAAATGCTTCATGTAAGGTGTTATTTCTTCTCTTATTACTATGTATTTCTTCATCTCATCTTCCCATTCCTCCATCTTCAGGTTTGTTTGATGGCTTTTTTTAATGCATTTTAAAATTTGACCTCTGATTCCTTTATGATATAGCTACTTCAGCAATTATTTGTAGTGACTATGGCTCTTGCTGCAGTCAGTTTTTATTCCTAATGGTGGTTATTAAGCTACCCATGATACTCATAAGGCAGCTGTGTGGGAGTCTGCAGGTACAAAGCTCTCTGTGGAGTTAGGCAGAGGAGAAAATGTCCCCCCTTGCATCTTGACCTTTAGCAAGTTCCTGACTTCTAATGGTTGACTTGTTTTTTACAGACTAGCAACAAAAATACCTACTGTGCTAGACTGAGTCATGCCCCCCAACAAAGAAAGGTTGTTGGTCCTGTGGGTGTGAACTCATTTGGAAATAGGATATTTGAAGATGTTAATGCCAAATTGAATGAAGGTGGGCCCAACTCCAACATGCCTGGAGACTTTGCAAGCAGAAGAAATTGGATGCAACAGTAGGAGTGAGTGAGAGACAGGAGACAGATAGCCATGTGATAGAGGCGGAGATCTGAGTTATGGATTGTCAGCAAGTCACCACCAGAGCGCTATGGACAAAGCATGGTCTGGTGAAACCTTGATTTTGGACTTCTGGCCTCCAAAACTGTGAGAAAATAAGTTCCTGTTGTTTAATCCAGCCAGTTTTCTGGTATTTTTCATAGCAACCCCGGCAAACTAGGAAGCCAACTTGACTGCATTATGAGAATGATCTGAGTGCATGCTTGTGAAGTAGCTAGCCCAGCTCCTGGGACAGAGTAAGTGCTTCCCAAGGTTTGGTTTCTCTTCCACACAGTGGAGGTTGAGGTCATCCTTGAGAGGCATTGTACTGTAGTGATTGGGAATAAGGCCTTTAGAACCAGAGATAGGTGGGTTCAAAACCCAGCTCCCCCATTTCCTGTTTTTGTATCATAAGGGAGTTTCTCAACCTCTCCTCTACCTGGAAAGTGTGGGGAGCTCTTGTGAGGATGGAGATGTGTGCAAAATGCTTGACTCCCAATACATGGGAATTATTAGAAGTAGTAACACTACGGCCATAGAGGATTCATGCCATAGGAAAGAGAACAATGAATTACGAGTCAAAGGATGCAGTTTGTCATCCACTAATTTACTGTGTCCTTGGGCTGGTCATTTAACCTCTCGGGCTTCCATTTCATCATCTTTAAAATGTGGATTTGAGCTAAGTAATATTTCTGTACTAAAATATGAAAATTATAAATCATTTTATATTAAAATGATTTTTAGCATTTTATGGGCACACCATATTTTCACACACTTTATTTCGTCTTTTAGTCATAACAGTAGACCTAAGTTTATGAAAGTTTAAGTGTATCTGAGTCTATGGAATAAGGCTTTATGATGACAATATAACTAGATTAGAGCCACTGCCTTCCATTACCTCTGGCTCTTTCCATGAGGCCATTACTGTAGCCAAATCATTTCCAGTGTCAGCAAAGGGATTTTTATTAACAAACAATTGTTCTAGTTTCATTGGCTTCTGGGCTAATGAGTTTAATTCCATGAGGCTGTAAATCGGTGCTAAGGGGTTTCTAAGTCGTCCCTTGCACTTTTGTGTTTCCTCGGCCTTGGGTCAGCCCTCCACATGCTGACACGGGGCCTTTTCAAGCTAGTTCTGGTTGGTGGGACAGGTTCCATCCCTAGCCTCAGGGCCTCTCTGGAATTCCTAGTTGGGTTATTGCTGTGCACTGGCCGACAAGTTTCCCTAGCTTCATGCCTGATCCCCAGAGTAACCACCAACCCTTCTACGGTTTGGGCCACTTTGATCCTTAATTAAATTTGGTATCAATAGAAACGCTGTTGAGGCATGGGAATCTGGCCGAGCAAAACCACTGAGAGAGCAGATGTGCCAATGGTGAAGGCAAACCAGTTAATAGCTCTGGCTGAAATTTGCCTCTGAAGTGGCTCAGAACTCCCTTGTCACCACACCTGTTTTCTATCACCAGCGAATAGCAAAACCCTTTTTGATTGTTTCCATTGATTCACCTGGCACAGGTAGTAAATCCTGTCTTGGAGTAATGTGACACTATTTTGTGTCAAGGGGAGAATCCCATCCCAAAATACACGAATGAATGTCACATTGGAACATCTAAGTATAATTCAGAAATAAACATTTTGATGTTTATTCCCTCCCAGTTTAATACTCTTAAAAATTATGTGGCTATGGCCACCAGTTAGATGATTTTATCCTGTGAATTGTTCATTCCTTTAGGTCAGAAAAAAATTCAGTGAGCTATTTTGGAGTTGGGCAATTTATTCTTTTTTTTTTCTTTTCTGTCATTGTTGTTATTTATATTCCCTTACATTTGTGCAGTACTCAGTCCTTGAAGATAGTGGTTCCATTTCTACAAATTCATCTTAGGGAAACAGATAAATACTAATGATAATAACAAGGACAATTAAAATTCTTGTACTTAGGGCCAGGGAGTATGCTAAGTGTATTTGCTGCATCATTTTATTCCATTTTCACAACAATGCATTGAATTGTAAATAGTGTTACCCTCGTTTTACAAAGGAGAAAAATGAAAAGGATAAGTACAGTGCCAAGGTCACACAGCAAAATAAGTAGAGAAGTAAGAATCCGTGGTTTATTTTACTCCTAACTACTATGATAAATTAAGTTGCATGTAATTTTGTATACCAGATATTCAAATAGAAATAGAACTAGAAATAAGAAAACAAGACTGCAGAGAAATGCACTTAATTGTTAATAGTGTTCGTCTCTAACTGGTAATATGATTATTTTCTTCTTATTTTCCAAATTTTCTTAAATGAAAATGTATTACATTGACACAACAGACGCATACACACACACACAAACCCACACATCCCCTCTTTCTCTCTCTAAAGCTTCTGCTCAGGTCCTCTCCATTTTAATCAATGGCTGCAGCCCAAACCCTGTACCTGGCTGATCAACACAGACAGCTGCGAACCATATTTGAGTTCTCTTTTTCCCTTAACCTCACAAACCTCATCAATAAGATTATCCTCCAAAGTACTCCTGGTACTTGCCCCCTCCCTGCCCTGCAGAGACAAACACCACCACCTTCTTCCCTGAAACCACCACAGTCTTCACCATGTGGCAGCAAAAGAGACTTTCTCCCCCTCTTAAAACTCTTCGTGGCAAGTAGAATAAAATCTTCAATTCCCATCATGCCCTCCTCCAAGCCCTCTGTGGGTACTTAACGCGAGCTTCCTTCTCCAAATTTTCCTGCTGTATTTTCCCTTCTTCATGAGGCCCCATCAAGGTTTTTCCCAGGTTCTCAGACATGCTGGAACTTCCCCCCACCTCCGAGTCTTGTATATCCCATTTCCATGGCCTGGAACCCTCCAACCAGCCTCGTAAGGGGCTGACTTAGCCACCCCCCCATTCATTCTTTGGGATGTTTCTGCTAAGATTCCACCTTTTAGAAAGGGCTCCTTGGCCATCCTATCCAAACTGTGCCCCTCCATCACATTGTTCTCTCAAATGATGACCCCCTTATTTTCTGTCAGAGCATTTTTCACTTTTTGAGATTATTTTGTTTGTTTGTTTGTTGTCTGTCTCCTTCCAAAAGACACAAGCTCCATGACAGAAGGTGCCTGTCCTGTTGTGTTATGTGCTGGCACTCGGTGGGTGCTCAGTGATCACTAACAGATAAAGTGTAGTGAGCTGGAGACGTGAACTGCCTGAAGTGAGCGGAATTCTCAATGTTTACAAATTTACTCTTGAAACTTGTCCATGTAGCAGAGTCCATAGGAGTTGAGGCCAGCTGTATACCTGGGAGACCTCAAAATTAGCTTTCTGTAGAATACATCATTTATTAAAGAAAAGGTAACAAAAATGTGCTAATTTGAACGTTGCATATATATTATATAAATTTTCTGTAGTAACTGCAGAATTGTTTGGAACTTTGACCAACTGAAGATTGCTTTTTCAGAATGGATTAGTTGATCACTGACATTGTACAGTACTGTCAAGAGCAAAGTGATAATAAAAATCAGACAGCTTTTAGTTGATTTTTTTTTTTAGATTATCTATAGACAATGGATGCTTATTGCCTGCTCCAGGAAAGACCCCACCGCTTGCCAAGATGGACTTGGTACCCACTGGGAATGCACAATTTATAAAAACTTTGGAGCAGTTTTATGAGTCCTTGGACAATCACTCTGACTCTTGCTTTTATGTTCTCTAAAATGGGTTGTGAAGTAAAGTCTAAAATTAAGGCCCAATGTTATGTGCTGCTTTGACATCAGGGAAAAGTGGAGGGGTGGGTCTCATTTGACCTAATGGCAAGTCCACCTCCCCACTCCGCTCCTGTGGATAAGAGCCCCTAGCCAAGCAACCCTCCTTTTCAAGAAGACCAGGTGCAGTTCCTGCTTATACCTGAGTAGTGGGCTTCAGTTCCCTGCCAGCCCACAGAATTAGTCAAACAAGCCAATCACATCCTCCCATAGGAACCAGGGGTCACCCCACCCTCTTCTTACCACAAGGCTGGCCTCCCAGAGGCCCTGGTTGTTCATTCTGTTCCTAAGTGAAATCCCATATGGTGTGCAATGTCCACTTCTCTAGGGTATAAGTATATGTCACCAGTAAACAGGTCAGTCTCTTCTGCTCAGTATTGGGTGTTGTGGGTCCAGCCATCCCCACAACAAGCATTCAGGGAATCCTTCCCTCACCAATGGGATGAACAGGAGGCAAGTAAAGCATGGACATAGGAGTGACGTCATTGAGATGGTGATATGAGACATTCCCCCGGAAGAGTCTCCCCTCAGGAACAACTAATAAAAGGACAAATCCCACTTGCTTGGAACTCTGGAGGACAACAGAGACTGCAGAAGGACTCCACAGTAACTGAATAGAAGGATTTAAAAAATACCAAAAAAGAAGGTAGGAGACCTGCAAGCCAGATCTGCCAGTCCACACCCCTCCCCGCCACTTGGCCCCACTAAGAGTCACTTGGAGGCAGCGCAGCCTGGGTACTTCCTGCTGGAGATGCAGACCACAGAGCCACTCACAGCAGAGTTAGAAACCCACACATATCCTGGCACAGGATCTCAGAGCCACAGAGAACCAGGGTGGAACACAAGTGGCTGGCAAGCACATGCATACAGAAGGGCCCCCAGGAAACAAGAGACCACAGCAGAGCTGTTGGCAAGCAGTGCATACACCCCAACACGGTCTCTGATTGCTGAAGCACCTAAAATGAAAAAACAAGCAGTTCTGAACACTGACCCTATCTAGCTCCCTGAGGCATTATACCCTAATGTGGAAGTTATTGGAGGCAGAAAAGCTTCACAGGAAAAAAGGGAAAACTGAACTGCTGTAAGGAAGGACAGGCTCCAGGACTGAAAAGTGAAATTGAAAATGAGGCACTGAGCGAGGGATAGCAACTAAGCAAATCAGAGGAGTTGGGAGAAAACTTTGCACAAAAACAGAAAGAAGAGATCAGAAGTCCTAGAGAAGGAAGAGAGGAAAGGAAGCCTTCTGTCGACAGGGAAGCAAATGCACATTAAAGTGAAATCTTAACTGTTGCATCTCATGTCTAGAGCAAGAAATACGTGCAGAAGACTTGAGAAAATCTGAGCAGTTAAACATAGGCTACTCAGTATAAGCTGGGCCAAGCATCAAAGAAGGGCCTTAATACATTGCCAATCTACAATAAAACCCTAGGTTAGAGGCAGAAACTAACGTTCATAGTTGACACATCAAATTCATCAGATGCCCAGACATCAGCAAAAAATTACAAGTCATACTAAGAAACAGGAAGATATGGCTTAGTCAATGGAACAAGATAAAACTTCAGAAGAGACACAGACTTTGGAACAACTAATCAAAGAAGTTCAAACAAATCTCAGAAATCAATTTATGGGGATGAAGGAAAAGATAGAAATAACTAAATATGGATATATTATATATTTTAAAATAACTAAAGGATATTAAGAAGACAAAGTGCGATCAAAAAAGAATTAGAAAGTTAAAAAAGAATTAGAAAGTTTAAAAAGAAACAAACCATAGGGATGGAAACCACAATAATGAAGGTTAAAATTATACAAGAGGCATACAACAGCAGATTTGGACAGGCAGAAGAAAGAATCAGGGAACTAGATATCAAAATTATACAGTCAGAAGAAAGGTAGGGAAAAGAACAGAGAAAAAAATTGAGCAGTGTCTCAAGGACTCTTGTGACAGTATACCAACAGATGAATCATGGGAATCCCAGAAGGAGGAGAGAAGGGAAAAACAGTAGAAAGAATATTTGAGGAAATAGTGTCCAAAATTTTTATGAAAGACAGAAACATATTCAATACGTGTAATGAACTCCAATCGAGATAAATCCTAATAAACCTACTTTAAGACACATGCTAATCAGAATGTCAAATACCAAAGTGAGAATAAAGTAGAATTCTGAACGCAAGAAGAAAAAAGCAATTTGTCACATAAAAGAGATCATTAATAAAACTAAGTGCCAATTTCTCATCAGAAACCATGGAGGCAAGAAGGCAGTGGTATGATATACTTAAAGTATTGATAGAGAATAACTGTCAGCCAAAAATTCTTTATCCAGCAAAACTGTCCTTCAAAAATGAGGTAGAGATGAAGACATTTACAGATAAACAAAAGCTGAGAAAGTTTGTAGCCAAAAGATCTGCCCTATAAGAATTGCTCAAGGGTGTTCTTCAGCATGAAAAGAAAACACAGGAGAGAGTAGCTGGGAGCAGTATGAAGTAGTGAAGATCTTCAGTAAAAGTAACTAAATGGGTAAATGCAAAACCCAACATTACTGTATCCTCAGCATATAACCCTAACTTTAATTTCTATAACAGAATACAATTGAGTAAGAAATAATCATATTTCCTAACATATATATAAAATACAAAGAGGTATTTTGGGACAAAAACAACATAAAGCAGGCAAACAGGGATATGGGAGCAAAGAACATGAATGCCATTGAGGTTAAGTTGGTATCTTTTCAAACTAGTAGATTACAGACTTAGGCCATGTAATGCAAACCCCAGGGTAACCACAAAGAAAGTATTTTAAAAATATGTAGATAAGAAAGGGATCAATCAGATACATCAAAACAAGATCAAATATACACTAAATGAGGCTGCAATAAAGGAAAAGAAAGACCAAAAATGTATAAGATATATATGGCTGAAGTTAAGTCCTGCCTTTACAGTAATCACACTGAATCTAATGTATTAAGTTTCCCAAACAAAAGACACAGCCTGGCAGAATAGATTAAAAAGTATGATTCAACTATATTTTATTTACAAAAGATGCACCTTAGACCCAAAACACACATAGGTTGAAAGTGAAAAAATGGAGGAAAAAATCCTTGAAAATAGTAACCAAAAGAGAGTTGTGTTAGCTATACTAATGTCAGACAAAATAGACTTTAAGTCAAAAGTTGTTACAAGAGACAAAGAAAGACATTATTTATTTTTAAAAGGGTCAATCCACCAAGAAGAAATAAAATAATAAGTTCAAGGCACATAACTACAGTGCCCCAAAATATAAGGCAAACTCTGGAAAATCTGAAGGGAGAAATACACCTACACAACAGGAGTTGGAGACTTCAGTACATTTCCTCAATGGATTAATTATTTAGACAGAAGATCAATAAGGAAATAGAGAATGTGAAAAATATGATAAATGAACTAGACCTAACAGACATATATACAACACTGTATCCCAAAACAGCAGGATACACATTCTTCTAAAGCCCACATGGATCATTCTCCAGGATAGATCACATGTTGGGTCACAAAACAAGTCTCAATAAATTTTAAAAATGATTGAAATTAAACAAATCTTCTTCTAGGACAGTAAGGTAATGAAAGTGGAACCCAATAACAGATGGAGAACTGGAAAATTCACAAATATACGTAAGTTAAATAACATGCTCTTAGAAAATTAATGCATCAAAGAAGAAATCACAGAGGAAACCAGGAAATATCTTGAGATGAATGAAAATGAGAACAAAACATATGAAAACTAATGGGATGTAGTGAAGGCAGTACTGAGAGGGAAAATTATAACCCTAAAAGCTTATATTAAAAAAGAAAAAAGAGCTCAAATCAAAGACATAGCATTACACCTGGAAGAATTAGAAAAGAAATAGCAAACTAAACTCAAAGTGACCAGAAGGAAAGAAATAACAAAGATTAAAGCAGAAATAAAAGAAATAAAGAATTTTAAAAAATAGAGAATTAAGAAAACCAAAAGTTGATTTTTTAAAAATATCAATAAAATTGAAAAACCTTTAGTTAGACTGACAAAGAAAAAAAGAAAGAAGACGCAAGTATATAAAATCAGAAATGAGAGGGGGGACCTTACCATTGACTCCACAGAAATAAGAGAGATCATAAGAGGATACTATGAACAATTGTATGTCAACAAACTAGACAAAGTAGATGAACAAATTCCTAGAAACACACAAACAACCTACACTGACTCTAGAAGAAATAGATGATCTCAATAGACCAATAACTGGTAAAGAGATTGAATTAGTCATCAAAAACGCCCAACAAAGAAAAGCCCAAGACTAGATGGCTTCACATTTGAGTTCTACCAAATATCCTAAGAAGAATTAACACCAATCCTACTCAAACTCTCTTTCAAAAAAATGCAAGAGGAGGGGAGCAGATGTAGCTCAAGTGGTTGAGTGCCTTCTTCCCAGGCATGAGGTCCTGGGTTCAGTCCGTGGTATCTCCTAAAAAAAATACAAGAGGAAGGAATACTACCTAACTCATTATATGAGGCCAACATCACCTTAATTCCAAGCCAGATAAACTTATTAGAAGAAAAGGCAGTTACATGCAGATATATTTTATGAGTATTTATACAAAAATCAACAAAATACTAGCAAACCAAATCCAATAGCACATTAAAAGAATTATATACCATGACCAAGTGAGATTTATCCCAGGTATGCAAGGATGTTTCAACATAGGAAAATCAATGTAATATACCACATTAACAAAAGGAAGGGGGAAAAGCTCACAGTCATGTCAATTAATGCAAAAAGGCATTTGACAAAATCCAGGGCCCATCCTTGATGAAAACAATTAGAAAAATAGGACTAGAAAGAAACTTCTTCAACATGATAAAGAGCATATATGAAAACCCCACCATAAAAATCATCCTCAGTGGTGAAAGACTGAAAGTGTATCCTCTAAGATCAGGAACAAGACAAGGATGTCTACTGTCACCACAATTATTCAACATTGTGCTGGAAGTTCAAGCCAAACACTTAGGCAAGAAAAATAAATAGACATCCAAATTGGAAAGGAAGAAGTAAAACTTTCACTATTTGCAAACAATATGATCCTATATGGACAAAGTCCTGAATAATCTACAACAAAGCTACTAGATCTAATCAATGAATTCAGTAAAGTGACCAGGTACAAGATCAAAATACAAAAATCAGCAGTGTTTGTATACACTAGAAATGAACAAGATCAAAATACAAAAATCAGCAGTGTTTCTAAACACTATAAATGAACAATCTGAGGAGGAAATTTTTTAAAAATTCCATTTACAATTGCAAAAGGAATTAAATATCTAGGAATAAATTTAACCAAGGATGTAAATGCCCTATACATGGAAAACTACAAAATCAAAGAAGACCTAAATAAATGGAAGGACATTCCATGTTTGTGGATTGTAATACTAAATTTTGTTTAGATGTCAATTCTACCCAAAACAATTTACAAATTCAAATCAATCCTAATCAAAATTCCAACAGCCTTCTTTGCAGAAATAAAAAGTCAATCATCAAATTTATTTTGTAGTTTAAGGAACCCTGAATAGGCAAAAACAACTTGAAAAAGAAGAATGAAGCTGGAGGACTCACATTTCCCTACTTTAAAATGTATTACAAAGCTACAGTGGTCAAAGCAGTGTGGTACCGGAACAAGGATAGATATATAGACCAATGAAATTGGATTGAGAGTCCAGAAATAGTCCCTCACATCTACAGCCAACTGATTTTTGTCAAGGCGACCAAGTCCACTCAATTGGGAAATAATAGTTTCTTCAATAAATGGTGAATTTATTCACCATATGGAGAATTGAATATCCATATGCAAAAGAATGAAGGGGGACCCCTATTTCATACTATATATAAAAATTAACTCAAAGTGGATCAATAACCTAAATGTGAGAACCATATAAAACTCCTAGATGAAAAGGTAGGAAAACAACTTCAGGACCATGTGTTGGGCAATGGTTTCTTAGATCTTTAACCAAAAGCACTAACAAAAAAATGAAAAAATAGATAAATGGGACCTCATCAAAATTAAAAACTTCTGTGCATCAATGGACTTCTCAACAAAGTAAAAAGAAAACCTACACAGTGGGAGAAAATATTTGGAATCCACATAGCTGATAAGTTTAATTTTCATAATCTATAAAGAAATCCTACAAATCAATAATAAAACAAATCAACAATAAGACAAACCAATCAAAAAATAGTTAAAAGATCTGAATAAGCATCTCTCCAAATAAGATGAACAAATGACCAAAAAACATCATTAGCCATCAGGCAAATGCAAATCAAAACCACATTTTGATACCACTTTATACCCACTAGAAAAGCTACTATTAAAAAATGAAAAATAAGAGTTGGAGAGAATGTGGAGAAACAGAAACAGTCATTCATTGTTGGTGAGAATATAAAATGGTGTAACTGCTGTGGAAAACTGTTTGGTGGCTCCTTCAGAAAGTTAAGTATAAAATTACCATATAATCCAGAAATCCCATTTCTGGATATATATTCAAAAGAATTGGAAGCAGGGACTCAAACAGATATTTGCACATTGATGTTCATAGTGACATTATTGACAATTGCCAAAGATGTAAGCAACCCAACTGTCCATCACCTGATGAATGGATAAGCAATAGGTGGTATATCCATTCAATGGAATATTAGGCAGCCATGAAAAGAAATGAGGTTCTGATGTATGTGACAATATGGATGAACCTTGAAGAACTCATGTTAAATGAAATAAGCCAGACACAAATGGACAAATATTGTATGATCTCACTGATATAAAACTTAAAATAAGCAAATTTTTAGAGTCCAAAATGAGATACCAGGTTACCATGGGCTAGGGAAGGCTTGGGAAAGGGGAGTTAAAGGTTAATTGGGACAGAATTTCTGTTGGTAGTGATGGAAAAGTTATAGTAATAGATGATGGTGATAGTTGTACAACATTGTGAATGTAATTAATAACACTGAGTTATATATCAGAATGTGATTAAAGGGAGAAATTTTAGGTTATATGTATGTCACTAAAATAATTTTTTAAAAATAATGGGCATAATAATGGCATCTTCATAGGGATGTTGTGATGATTAAATGAGAAGGCAGTGTAATATTCAAAATGCTTGGTAATGATTTGTAACATTATTGGTTTAAGGGTAGAGATTGTCTTATTTATCACTTTATCTTCAACTTAAAACAATAG
Organism: Cabassous unicinctus; assembly: GCA_029593785.1. Lineage (NCBI taxonomy): Eukaryota > Metazoa > Chordata > Mammalia > Cingulata > Chlamyphoridae > Cabassous > Cabassous unicinctus. The sequence goes on from JAQZBX010057112.1 coordinate 15,719, forward strand.
CAGGAGCTTCTGTGACATTTTTAGAAATGAGTAAGTTGAATTCCCTCCTCATTTCATCTTCAAGTGACTCTTAGGACATCAGAAAATGTTGCTTGCAGGTGTGATAAAGGGCGAGACGTTGTCCCCACCAAACATTCCCCCATCTTTTTCTTCAGGCAGACCCTGGGACTCTGGTTTTGGGTTTTGGGATTGGGTCCTAGGTGAACAGTAAGATGAGAGGATTTCCATCTCGAGTTCTGTGTGCATAGGGGACCCACAGTGTTTGCTTCAGCTTTCCTGCTGGAAAATCATGGAGGCAGGAAGACAGCAGGAGTTTGAGGTCAGCAGACATTAGTTCCAACAGCAGAACTAGTTCTTATGGGCTGTGTGACATCAGCCACATTACTCAGCATCTCTGTACTTCAGCTTTCTTGCCAATCAATGGTAGTAATACACCCTTTTCACAGAATTGTCATGAGAATCAAAACAGCATTGCATACCTAACGTGATTCCTAGAATACAGACACTGTTCAACAAATATTAATTCTCTAATGTCTTCTTTCAAGGCTTTTTGCGCATGCGTGGGAGGAGAGTGGGAGAAGGAGAAAGAGAGGAAAAGAGAAAGAGAGCCTTGAAAGATAAATAGTGTAATGTCTGCACAGCACAGCAGGTTTCTTGGAAAAGCTGTAAAGAGCAAGAAGTAGCATTTAGCCCAGGCTGTGTCCACGACCACGGGCTCAACCCTGCTGTTTGCAGATGGAGAGATTGTGGAATGGCAAATATTAGACCAGCGCAAATGTAACTTTTGTGGATTTATTCTGGGCTGCTTTCTGAGAAACGCCGCTTAGCGCACCAGCTCCCCAACTCCACGCCCGTTCCCTGGCCTCTGGAATGTGCCCCCATGGCAGAGCCTGCATTGTTACCAGGGTGAGGAGACGGTCTTGGCTCTGGGTTTGCTGACCTGGCCCCAAGCTGGTCAGCGCTTCGCGACCAGGGAATCCTGACGCTCAGGGCGACTTTGGCATCAAGGTGGCATGAAAACTGGCAGCCCCTAAGAAGGACCAGCTATCTTCAAAGTCAACTGATTTGGACCCTAATACACCTGCAAAGTTCCTTCACGGCAGTAATAGATTAGTGTTTGAGTAGCGTGTGCACACCAGGGCCATCTCGGAATTCTGCTACCACAGCCCACCTCACCCCTCTCCAGTAGCAGCCCCAGGGTGGGCCGGAAGTTTCCACAGTTGAGCCACATCCAGCTGGCAAGGGAGGTGCCCTCCGCCTCCACAGCGACTCTCTCTGAACAACCCATCACTTGGCTTCCGGAGAAGGCAGCATTTCACCCCAAACACTCCCTCCCCACAAAGTCGACAATTGCAACTCCCTCCTTTCCTCGGCACCCCACCCCCATTCTCACAGCTCGGAGTGGGTGAACCAAAACCATGTTCAGATTTTGTGAAAGAATAAGAATGAAGCATTTAGTGTCCAAACGATTGGATGGAAAAAATGGAATTTAAAACTGAATCTAGGGGAGCAGATGTGGCTCAAGCAGTTGAGCACCTACCTCCACATGGGAGTTCCCGGGTCCAGTTGCCAGTGCCTCCTAAAAAAAACAAACAGACAACTAGCAGACAGCGAGCAGAAACAGCAGGCAGACAACAAGCAAAAACAACGAGCAGACAACAAGTGTAAACAATGAGCAAAAACAATGAGCAAACAGATGAGGGAGCCATGGGGGGTGGGGGGGGAAGAAAACACAATCTAAAACAAAAAAGAAAAATAGGAAAAAAACAGGAAACAGAAACCCCACAAAATAAGATATAAATAAATACAAATAGATTGTAAAATCAAAATATATAAAAGAGCTTAACTGTGCCAAAAATAGACAAAATGGGTGAAAAGGAAATAATGTTTTATAAGATGGCTAAAACAAAAGAATACAAAAATTTGAAATAATTAATTGATGGGAAAATACATATCATGTAAATATTATCTAAAAACCAACCATTGTTGCTATATTAATATTGGATAAAATAGATCAAGGCAGAAAAAGTATTATGAGAGCTGAAAAGGGTGAGATGCCTCCCCTCACTGGAATCAAGTGCACTTTTATTACCTCTAATTTTTTTTTAACAGATTCTCCTGTTTTCCTCTCACACTTTTAAATGTTGGCTTTTCACATTAAGACTTTAACCCTCCTAGATGGATTTTTGTGGGTGGTGTGATGTAGGGATCCAAATTTCTGGTTTTTCTGGATTTGCCCTTCTGGATAACCAATGGAACCATTAATGGAGTGGCCTATCCTTCCTGCACTTATCAACAATGCCACATCAGTCGCACGTCA
>JAQZBX010057113.1:6598-18147 GCA_029593785.1 Cabassous unicinctus
AAAAAAAAAAAAAAAAAACCACCCCAACTTGCTGCCCTATTAAAGTGGCTCCCTGTTACCATCTCAGCCTGAAAAGACCTGGGCCCGCCAGCTGTCCCCCATTCCCCACCCCAGCCTGCTGGAAGGAGCTGGCAGGACCGGGAAGCGACAGATGGGCCCCTCTTGGCCTCTGTCCCAGCTCCCTGCAGCCAGATGGTGAGGCGGCTGCTTGCCTCCCCAACCCCCAACTCCTGCCTCCCCCTGAGCCCCCGAGCCCTCTCCCCACCCTCTTTCAGGCTGAGTGGGAAGCTGGAACCCCAGCTTCGATCCTCTATTGAACTGGCCCAAATTTGTCCATCTGGGGTGAGTGCCTAGGGGCCCCACTTTGGCCTCAGCCTTCCTTCGGCCTGCATCTCTGCCAGGGAGGAGGCTCAGAAGGTTCTGCTTGGGGGAGGGGTAACATCAGGGCCCGCTGGAGACTGAGCCCACCCCTCCCCCACAGAATGGAACTGTGTCTCTATGATAAAGGTTTTGAAGTGAATAAAGTTTTAAAAACTAGCTGTGGTCTGTACCTGCTGGGGCTCCCCACTCCGGCTTGTCTGGGGGCTCGTTGGGTGCAGGCATTAGGGGATAGCAAGAAGGGAGACAGGGATCAGGGCTCCCAGGTTCTCCTCTCCCCATGAAGCTGTCTCACTCCTGGGCAGCGGGCCCCGGCCCAGCCTTGGAAGGGCTCCCCACGCCCCCCTCCCCCATCGTCACCACAGTCTGTTTTGGCTACACTTCCCCCCTGGTAATTGGCTAATTACTGGAGATTAATGTTGGTAAACAGAAGCCTTCTTCTCTTCTGCCATCTGCTCCTCCATTATTTCCCCATCACATCCCCCTCTCTTCCCCTGAAGCCCCAGTTGGTCGGCATGGCCAAGAGTCCCCTGTGAGCAGAGCTGGGTGGGGGATTCCCTGGCCACAGGTGTCGGGAAAGAGCCCTGTGAGGGGGCAACCTAAAAGCGTTGGAAGCACAAAACTTTCCTGGGGCCGTTCCGACAGCAGGCTTTATTGGGAAAGACAGCCTCAGGAGCCGGGTGCCTCAGAGGCTGCTGGGTCCTGGGCAGCAGCCAGTGCAGCAGCTCGTGCCTCCTTCTTCTTCCTCTGTTTCTCCTCTTTGAGGCGCTTGCGCTGCTCCTTCTCCATGTCCTGCAGCAGCTCCTGGAAGCGAGCGCTCCGCGGGTCCACCTGGTAGCCCAGGCGCTCCTGGGCTTCGGCCTGCAGCCGTGCCCGCCGTTCCTTGTCTGCCTGCGCCTTCTCCCAGCGCTCCTGCTTCTGCCGCCGCCAGTCCTCAATCATCTTAGGCATCTTGGCCATGCACTCTGCAATGTGCTGCTCCCTGCATAGGAGGGTGGACAGTGAGGGCAGTGCCACCCAACGAGAGCAGGGCCCATCACCCACATCCCAGCGCTGTGGAATATGGAAGGAAGGCTAAGTGCTGTCACTAGCTGCCAGGAAAAGTCCTTGCTAAGTGAAGAAATAGGTAGGAGAGATGAACTGACTTGCCATGTGACCTTGAGCATACAAGTGGGCCAAGTCCTTTCACCCCCCCCAAAGACAGACCCATCCCCAGATAAGCGTACCCCTTCATTGGACAGACATCAGTGAGCGCTGACTGTATGCCAGCTCCTGTTGTAGGCACAGGAGTGAAAGCAAGAAACAGGTCAGATATTCTCCAACCCTTTGAGTTTGTGGCTACCGCCAACAACCCCATTTGAAAGATGAGGAAAGTGAAACTGGGAGAATCGAAGGCCTGGGTCATCCAGCTGGGGAGGGGCAAAGTCACATCCTAGTGCCACTGTTCACTGCCTTGGGTGGCCCTGGACGAGTGGCACTCTCTTCCAGGCCTCTGGGTCCTCATCTCTACCATGAGGGAAAATCTCCCTTTTAGGGCTGTTGGGAGGACAAGAATGTTGGAACATCAGAAGCACATTTGGCCTGCTCCCCGCCCAGACCCCCACAGGAAGTGGCACCACCCAGATGTCCTTTTCCACTCACCCCCTGGATCCAGTGCCCAAATTCAAATTGGTCCTCTGCCCTTGGTTCCAGGCCAGCAGCAAGGACCCCAACAGCCTTCTCGCAGCTTCCTGCTGCCCCTCTAGGCCCCCTACAATCCCGTCTCACCGGAGCTGCCAAAGGGTGCCCCTGAGCACCTGAGGCAAGGAGGTACCATCTCTGCTTGGAGTCAAAGCCCAAGTCAAAACTCACGTCCTCCCAGGCCCTGCATGACCCGCTCCCTTCACCTCCATGTCCTCATCTCCTCCCACTCTCTTTTGCTCTAGTCACACTGGCCGCCTGGCTGTTGCTTAAGGCCCGTTCCTACCTCAAGGCCTTTGCACCAACTGTTCTCTCTACAGGGAAGAGATTTCCCCATGGCTGCCTCTGGTCATCCAGGTTTCTACTTAAATATCACCTCCTCAAAGAGGAGTGACGTCGCTCTCCCCCACCCACTCACTGCCCTGTTTATCTTCCTAACGTTCCTCAGTCGCCCTCGGAGACGCTCTGGTCGGTTTTGTTCCCTGCTGTGTCCTCAGCACCTGGGGCAGAGCCTCCTAGCACACAGTCTTCAGTAAAGATGCGAACAACGGGAGGTCTGCCTGGCATAGGTGAGAATGCAGGTCAATCTACAGCCTACAGAGCCCGCGACAGGAGCCTGACAGGGCAGGCTCCGAGCTCCCCGACGGGGCTGCGGGGCGTGAAGGGCGAGGCAGACAGCCTGCCCCGTGCGTGCCCGCCCGCACCTGGCCTGACGCTTCTGCTCCTCGGCCAGCTGCTGAGCCCGCAGCGACTCCTGCATGGCCGCCAGGCTCGGGTACAACATGCGCTCCTCGGCCTCCAGCTTGCACAGCTGCTCCCGCGACGGCCACAGCGAAGCGGCCACCACCCCGGAGGCGGCGCCGTGCCGCGCGAATTGCTTGGCCGCGTAGCGCGGCCCCAGCTGCCAACGCGGGGTCAGCGGGTTCTCCGGGTCCGGCCACCAGGGACCCGGCGAGCGGCGCGGGGGCGGCGGCGCCCGGTAGCCGCGGGCGCCCGGGTTTAGGGCCGCAGCGAGTCGGAGCAGGCCTCGAGCCTCGCGCACGGGCGCCGCCATCTTGGCCTTGTGGGGTCCTCGCGGGCCGGCCTGGCTGGCCACGGCGCTGCCTGCGCGCAAGGCCCCGCTGGGGAGCGGGAATCCGGGCAGCCTAGCTGCCTGGAGGCTGGGGGGTGAGGATGGAGAGAAGAGGGGGATACTTTTTATTTGCTGTTTTCAAGCATAATTTAAGTTTTAAGTCGTTTTATAGTAAAAATCGTATTTACAATTTAATTAGATACTGATTTAAATTGCATTTACTTATTTTATTTTCTCAATTAAATGTAATGGATACATATAATTTCCTTTTTTATTTTTAACATTCAAGTGTTTTATTTTGAACAATTGTTTATTTAAAATATTTAAATATTATTCAGTCGTCAGTGTATCTACATATTGGTTTAATCTGAATATCAAACAGACGTTAAATATTTAGATTTTGTTTCAATATACACTCTATTGATCTAAATATTTATTATATGCTTTATTTGATTTGATTTTTGTTAGAGAGGTTGTAAGTTTACAAAATATTCATGCATAAAATACAGGATTCGGGTACATCACCCCACCACCAACACCTTGCATTTGTGGAACATGTGTTACTATTGATTTCATTAAAATTTTTATTTTAAAAATGATCTATTTACTTAAACTATTTATTTCAATTCCTCTTTAAAGTATTTATTTTACATTGCATGTAAATATTATTTAGAATTTTATTTTAAATGTTATTGTAAATATTTATTTACTTTATGTCTTTTCATTAAATGTAAATATATATATTTTTTCTCCTCCCACCCCATTGTTCGTGTTTGCTGTCTGCTCTCTGTGTCTGTCCACTGTGTGCTCATCTTCTTTTTAGGAGGCACAGGAACTGAACCCAGTACCTCCCATGTGGGAGGCAGGCACCCAATGGCTTGAGCCACCTCCACTCCCCCTTGTTGTGTCTCTCATTGTGTTTCCTCGTTGTGTCTCTTCATTGCATCATCTTGTAACGTCAGTTTGCTGTCTTGCTCATCTTCTTTAGGAGGCATCTAGAACGAACCCAGGACCTCTCATGTGGTAGGAGGGCGCCCAACTGCTTGAGCCACATCCGCTTCCCAATATGTTTTTTTAATGTCTACAATAATTAGAAGTTTTAAATCTATTTTTTTCTTTTTTCTTTTTAAGCAGTACCTGGGATTGAACCCAGTACCTCATACATGGGAAGCAGGTGCTCAACCACTGAGCTACATCTGCTCCTGTTATATCTGTTTTTAAATATTTACTGTGTCTGATGGTGGTGCAGGAATCCAACACTATAATAAAAGGTTTGCCTTGTGCCTGCACAGGTGAGCCGGGAAGCCTGGACAAGAAGGTTTCTAGCAGCACCAGGTCCTTCTATCTCAAAGTACCTCCCAGCCCGGTCTATGCGCGGTAGAAGGAATCCCTAGATCATGATGTTTCAACCCAATGGGATATTTATTACCCAGGGGAAGATATTACACCTGCACATAGTGACTTGGGTGCTTCTGCTGAACTAAATGTGATACAAAAGAAGCCGGACCCAAATGATTCCTTTTTATAAAGGTTCACGCAGATTTATATCACTGGGTAAAGTAGACACAAACAGTCCCTTTTACATAAAGTTTAAAAAAACCTGTGTTTATGCACCTTAAGGGGTAAATGATAAAAGCAAGGTAGTGATCATTCTGGAAGTCAGCTTGGGGGGCACCTCTGGTGGGGCAAAAGGGACAGGAGGGGGCCTCAGGGTGCTGGTCACACAGGGGTTTTTTAACAGCTCACTGAGCTGTTCTCTTCGCTTTTCTGTATTCAGTGCTGTAGCTTGCCTGGGTGAATGTCACAGCCATCCCTGAAATGCAGTCATTCTTTAAGTTGTATGTAACTTATACACTTGTTTGGTGAATTTATCATAGTTCACAATTTTAAAAGCAAGAATCAAATGGAAAGGGTTACAGCCAGACGTCTGAGTCCCTCTGGGCTCCCCTCTCCCCAGTTCACTGTCTGAGCACCTCCTACCCCCAAGTTTCTTGTGTATCCTAGAGAGGTGATTTGTCCATTTGTATTTACAGCGTTTGTGAATTATTCCACAAGGACGGAAGAGTACAGCCATTTATGCCGTCATTCAGATTTAACAAATATTAACGTGATGGCTCATTTGCCTGAGATCTTTTTTTTTCTTTTTCTTTTTTCTTCCATCTAATGAAACCTGACTGATACTATTAGAGCCTCAAATGAGGGTGAGATGGCCACCCTCCCTTACCACCCTTTTCCCTCTCTGCCCTTTTTGGGAGTAATAATAATTTTGAAATTACTTTGTTTTGGAAGGACCAGTCTTTATGCATTCACGACTTATCTGGAATCTGTGGAAAGGACATATAATCTATATATTTTAAACGGGGAAGCGGATGTGGCTCAAGCGATTGAACTCCCACCTACCACATGGGAGGTCCTGGGTTCGGTTCCTGGGGCCTCCTAGAGAAGACGAGCAAGACAGTGAGCTGGCGCGATGGGCAGGCGCAACAAGCTGATGCAACAAAGAGACACAAAAAGGAAAGACAATGAGAGACACAACAAACCAGGGAGCTGAGGTGGCTCAGGTGATTGAGCGCCTCTCTCCCACATGGGAGGTCCCAGGTTCGGTTCCCAGTGCCTGCTAAAGAGAAGACGAGCAGACACAGAGAGCACACAGCAAATGGACACAGTGAGCACAAACAACAAGGGGTGGGGTGGGGAGAGAATAAATAAATAAAATAAATCTTTAAAAAAAAAAAAAGAACCATTGGATTACCCCCATGGGTTCTGTCGATCAGGAATTTGGATGGGGCATGGCAGGGAAAGCTGGTCTCTGGTTTGTGATGTCTGTGGCCCTAGTTGGGAAGAACCAAAAGTTGGGGTGGCTTGATGCTGGGAGACTGGACACATTAGGAGTAATATTCATTCGTGACTGGTGATTGATGCTGGCTGGGGCCTTGGCTGGACCATCCCCTGGAATATCTACACACTGGGCTCTCTGCATGGGCTGGCTTGGGCTTCCTCCCACCATGGCGGCTGGGTCCCAAGTGAACAAGACTTGAGTTCATGGCAGTTTTATGCCTGGGCTGTGGAAGTCACGTGGTGTCACTTCTACTCTATTCCATTGTTTGAGGCAGCCACAAAGCTTGCCCAGAGGCTCAAGGGGAGAGGCCAGACACCCTGTCATTCAAGTATCAAGGCCCTTACATATATCATCTCAAGCCAGTGAGATGGGACACAGGGTTGAGGCCTCCTTGGAAAATGCCACCTGCCCCAGCTGGTTCATTGTGTAAAATGTGTTTCTTCCTGTACTTAGTGGTCAAATATATATATTTTAGGAGGTACTGGAGATTGAACCCAGGACCTCATACATGGGAAGCAGGCACTCAACCACTGAGCCACATCCACTCCCCAGTGAGACTTTGTTTGTTTTTAGGAGGTAATGAGGATCAAACCTGGGACCTCATACATGAGAAGCAGGCGCTCAATCACTTGAGCTACATCCTCCCCCCCAACTCAATATTGTTCATGGTATGAATAAGCTACAGTTATTGAAATGGTTTCTGATTCTTTTTTTTTTTTAAGGAGGTCCTGGGGATTGAATCCAGGACCTCATACATGGGAAGCAGACGTTCGAACCACTGAGATACATCTGTTCCCTCTGATTCTTCTTGATGGCAAAAGATGGTGCGGCTAGCCTCCCTATCTGTGTCCTGGTGTGGACATGGAGAAGCTTCCCCGGTGGGGGGTGTGCTCAAAAAACTCCAAGCCTTTTCCCCAGGGTTTGCAGAGGGGCAGACATCCAGTGCTGTTGAGGTTTTCACACTCATCAGTGAATGAAAGGGATCAGGGGAGGAGAGCTTTAGGCAGAGGCCAGCCATATGCAGGGCCCTTTCGGCCATCATGAGGGGCTTGGATTGCATTCCAAAGGCACTGGGCAGCCATGGGAGGTCTTTGAGCAGAGGCATGGTGGATATGATTTATGATGGCCTCTGGTTGCTCAGTGGAAAAGGCACTGAGTGGGTGAACATGTAGAAGCAGGAAGATCCGTTATATGTGTATCCAGGGGTGAGATGATGGTGACCTGTACCGGGGTGGTGGCAGTGGACATCCGGGACGTATTTGGACATGATGACACCACTACTTGCTGATGGACTGGAAGGGGCCACGTGGTCCCGGACCGGCCCCCAGGAGTTTACATGGCTGACTCTTTCTTGTCATCCAGGTTTAACTCAGCTGACACCTTCTGTGCTCCTCTGATTTAGGAAGAAATAGCTAATAAAGTAGATGTGGTCCCTGGCCTTGAAGAGCTCAGCCTCGTGAGGAGACACGCAGGGAATTGTACGGAGATAAAGGAGGAAGAAAGGTCCCAGAATCAGGCTGCTGGGCATCCAGGTGTGGGAATTTGGGCTGCAGTTCCCAACAGGATCAGGAAATTTGAGACCAGTCCTGGAGAAACACCTAGAGGTTTGGGGTCAAAGCAGCCTGGGTTGAGGCTAGGGCTCTGCATCCAGCAGGCGCCTATTGGCTGTGGCAAAGGGCCCTCCGGAGGCGGGGCTTCCTAGGAGGCGGGGCTTCCGGGGGAGGCGGGGCTTCCGGGAGGCGGGGCGCCGGCGGGGGAGGCTGCTCCAGCAGGTTACTGTGGGCGTGGGCGGGGACAGAGTTAGAGCCCCTCTCTGATTGGGTGGAGGCGGTGGTCAGTCAAGCGTGGGCCACCAATGGTGAGAGCGGCAGCCATCTCTCCGTTCCTGGCTCAAGGCGCAGCCCTTCCCGGGGAGGTGGGCAGAGCCAGGGCGAATCCCAAATCTCTGTGGGATAATAGCAGTGGCCTCCGCCCCGGGTTGGTGGAAGGATTGAGCTGATCAGCGAGGAGGCAGTGGAGACAGGCCCTGGAGTCAGTGATGGGTGTGCCCTAGAATTCATTTACACATTCATTCATTCATTCATTCATTCAATAGATATGGAATGGGACCCTGCCAAGTGAAAAGCGTGGGATAGCGTCGCCTCTGAAAACCTCTGAGTGCTCCTCAGTGAACTGGGTGGAATCATTCAGAGCTCTCAGGGACCAGACTAAGTCCTGTGTGCGCCCGGACTTGGTCTCTCTTCTTCCCAGTCATATCCCAAGACCTGGTGCTCGGTAAGTGTTTTGGAAAATAAATATTTGATGCATAAATCACTGAGATCAGGCTGCACTGTCTGAGAGGCAAGGGTAAAGTTGAGATTCTTTGGTGGACAAGTGCAAACAGAAAATCAAGAGTATTCGTAGCAGTATTAAAAAAACAACTGAGGTACAATTCATATAACATAGAATTAGCCATTTAAAAGTGCACAAGCACAAATCAGTGGCATTTAGTACATTCACAATGTCGTGCAGCCGTCACCTCTCGTCTAGTCCCAAAGTATTTCCATCACCCCCAAAGGAAACCCTGTAGCTGTTTGTAGTCACTCCCCATTGTCCCCTGCACCAGGGCTGGCATCTACCAATCTTCTTTCTGTAGATTTGTCTTTTCTGGCCATTCCATGTAAATGGAATCAAATATATGGCCTTTTGTGTCTGGCTTCTTTCACTCAACATCATATTTTCAAGGTTCATCCACCTTGTAGCATGTATCAGAACTTCATTCCTTTTTTAGGGCTGAATAATAATCCATTGTATGGAAATTTTTTTTTCTTTTTCTTTTTGGTAGTAATAAAAAGATTGGAAATAACTCAAATGCCCAACAATAGAGGACTTCTTAAGGAAATTACTGAATATCCACTGGATGGAATACTATGCAGTCATTTAAAAAGAGTGAGGACGGGGAGTGGATGTGGCTCAAGTGGTTGAGCACCTGCTTCCCATGTACAAGGTCCTGGGATCATTTCTTGGTACCCCCTAAAATAAATAAATAAATAAAAAAACAATAAAAAGAATGAGGATGGAGTTAGATTAGCGGATATGTATGGCAGGGGAAGAATAGAGGGATTGAGAGGTGACTGCTAAGGGGTGGGTAGGGGGATCTTTTGGAGTAATGAAAGTGCTCTAATATTGATTGCGGTGATGAATTCACGACTCTGTGATTAAACCAAAAGCCATTGAATGTTCGCTTTAGATGGATTGTATGATATGTGAATATATCTCGGTGAAATTGCTATTTAGAAAATAACAGGGAAGCGGGTGTGGCTCGATCTATAGAGCGCCCGTTTACCATATGTGAGGCTCCGGGTTCGCTTCCCGGCGCCTCCTTGTGAGGGCAGGCCAGCCCGTGCGGCGTGGTGGGCTGATGCAGCAAGACCTCACAGCAAGGGGGAGATAAGCAGACTCGGAAGAAACACACAGCGAATGGACACAGTAAAGCACAGGCAGCAAGGGGGGGATAAATAAATAAATAAATAAATCTTTAAAAAAATAAATAAATAAAAAATAAAAATAAAATATAACAAACAAACAAAGAGAACAAGGCCACTCTATATTATCGTTCTCAAAGCGTGGTATAGCAGCGTCAGCCTCACCTGGGAACTTGTTAGAAATGCAGATTCCTGGGCAACACCCCAGACTTTCTGAGTCACTGTACAGGGGTATTTATTCTGTTTTTACCTAGACTTCCTTGAATGCCTGAAATAGCTCATTTAAAAAGCAAGGGGCATGGAGTATAGACTCTAAAACTTTATATCCATGATACATTTCTTGAACTTGATAACTGTACTACTCAAAGTGGTTACATAAGAGAATATTCTTGTTCTCAGGAAATATATTTGGAAGTAGTAAGAGTTCATGGAGTATAATTTACACAACCTACTCTCAAAGGTTTAGAAAGTAGATAAATACACGGATAGATAGAATATGGCACATGTGGCAAAACAAAAATTGGTGAATGTAGGTATCAAGGGGTAGAGGTATGTTAAAGTTCTCTGTATGGGATTGGCTTTATTTTTGCAACTGCCCTGAGGGTTTGCAATTATTTCCAAATAAAATGTTAAAAAAAAAAAGAAAGAAAGAAAAGCAAGGGGTGGAGCAAGGGTGCAGATTGCTTTCATTTGTGTTTAAAAACAGGAGTGAGAAGGCTCTAAATATCTAAGTATTTACCTGAAAGTATTTGCCTTAGGGGTAGGGGGAGACTTTTCCCTTTTCTTAAATTTCTTTTTGAGTAGACAATAACGTGCACATGGGTTAAAACGATTTTTACAGTAGAAGGTCCTCTCCCCACATCCCCATCTGTTCATTTGCATGCCCATCCCCAACAGGAAAACTCTCCTGCTCTTTTCAGTATGCAAATACAGGTAAATGCAGCTGAGCATTCTTATCTTATCCTCCTTACCTCAAAGGGCCAGTATACTAGAACATCCTGTTCTGGACTTAAATACATTCCCCCCGCCCCGGCTATCTTTCTACGTTGGAACTTAAAGAGCTTCCGCAGCCTTCCGTACAGCTTTGTAGTGTTACGGGATTAGGTTATGCCTACTGAGTTTGGAGAATAGAAGGGAGGCCCGTAGAGCTGGAGGGAGTGAGGGGAGAGGAGGGCAGGGAGGTGAAGGGGCAGAGTGTGCAGGGCCTGGTGGGCCGCGTCTGGACGACTGGCTTTTGCTCCGAGTGAAGTGGGAGCCATGGAGGGTTCTGGGGAGAGGAGGGACATGTCCTGACTCTGGTGTTCACAGGCGCCCTCTGGCCACTGCAGAGGGAATTGACTATGGGAACAAGGGCGGGGAGCCGGGAGACCAGGGCTTGATGGGGGCCATGACCAGATTGGGGAAGGGGAGATAGTGGGAGAGAAGTGTGGGGGGCTGATTTTCTGGGTCGATTCCGGAAGCGGGCGGATTTGTCGTCATAGCAGATGTGGGGGAGGGGGTCAGAGAACCAGGGGGGTCAAGGACGCTTCAGGGTTCCTGGCCTGAATACCCGGCAGGACAGAGGTGACCTTGGCCGGGTTGTGGAGGAGGATGAGCGGGCAGGTGGGCGGACGGTCAGGGCCTCGGACCCAGCGGGGCTGAGCCGGAGGCGCCCGGGAGGCAGGTGTCCTGGGTGGGGTCGCCGCGCAGTACCGAGAGCCGCCACCAGAGGGCGAGCGCGCCCCGCCGCAGCTCCGCGGGGCGCGGGAAAGCGGGGTCCACCTGCTTCTCAGGCCCCGCGGCCCTGCAGTTCCGCACCTGGGTGCGAGATGCGGGCCGCGGAGGTGCCAGGTGCCGGCCAGCAGGACCCCCCAGACGCCTCCAGGGCCCCAAAGCCTGGGACGCGGCTCCCTCCCTCCTTCCCCCCCCCAACCCCCTTCCTCTTTGCTTTTCCCATGGCCTGCCCCACGGTCTCAGGTGCCTGCAAAAATGTCACCTTCTTGGAGGCCTTCCCTGGCCCTGCACGCTGGGGGTAGGAGCCCCTGCCCCGCCCCCTCTAAAGCACATCCATTTTCATTTCTTAACATTCTGGAATCTGATTTATGTTGTGTTATCTGTTTCACTACTTTGTGTAACA
>JAQZBX010057114.1:0-18042 GCA_029593785.1 Cabassous unicinctus
GGCAGATATAGGCCATTTTACATCAGCATATAACATGCAGAACTGTGTGGGAGAGAGTGTGGTCTACAATGTGAACTATGGTCCATGCTTGGTGGCAAAGCCCCAGGATGTGCATATCCATTGCAGGTGATGTGCCACACTAATGATAGATGTTTATGTGGGATGTTATGGGAGGTGTGGGAGGTGGGGAACTTGGGAATCCCTATAATTTTTGAGTAATATTTATGTAATCTAAGCATCTTTTAAAACATATATATATATATTAAAAAAAGACAAAAGCAATATTAACTTGCAAGAGAATATTCCCAAGCAATCTAAGCTTTAATTAAATGTAGAATTTACCTAAATATGTAATAGTTGAAAAATGAAAATAAAAGAAGTTTTCTCTCTGTGGAGGAAGGCAAACAGTATATTTACAAAGAACTTCATATAATTCAATGGTATAATCAAAAATAATAAAGGAGAAAAATTTAAAAGTGATACATTAAAAAAAAACAAAAAACTATACACCATGATCAACTGGGTTTAGTCCCAAGTATGCAATGGTGGTTCAACACAGGAAAACCAATTAGTGTAATAAAGCATATTAATTGACATAGAAAAAGCATTTGATAAAATATAGCATCCTTTCCTGATTAAAACAAAAACAAAAACTCTAAATCATCAGAATAGATAAAGCTTTCTCAACTAGTTAAAGTGCATATATGAGAGACTCACAAATAACATTGTAGTCACAGGTGAAAGACTGAAAACTTTCCACTGAGATCAGGAACAAGGCAAAGATGTCCAATGTCACTGCTATTATTCAATATTGTGCTAGAAATTTAGCAAAGCAATTTGGCAAAACAAAAAATTAAGAAATAAATGGCACCCAAATAGGAAAGGAAGAAGTAAAACTTTTTCTATCTGTTGATTATATGATCTGCATCTAGAAAATTCCAAATAATCCGCAACAAAGCTACTAGAACTAAAAAAATGGGTTCAGTAAAGTGATGGGATACAAGATTAATATGCAAAAATATATAGCAGTTATATACAATATTAATGAGCATACTGGGGAGGAAGTAAGAAAAAATTCCATTTTAATAGCTACTAAAAGAATCAAATATTTAGGAATAATCTTAACTAAGGGCATAAAGGACTTGTATTAAGAAAACTACCAAAACATTACTCAAAGAAACCAAAAGATACCTAAACAAATGGAAGTATATTCTGTGTTCATGGATTGGAAGACTAAATATTATTAAGATGTCAATTTTACCTGAACTAATTTATAGATTCAATGTAATCCCAATAAAAAATCCTTATAGCCTTTCTTACAGAAATGGAAAAGTCAATTATAAAATGTATTTGGAAGGGTAAGAGGCACTGTATTAGTCAGCCAAAGGGGTGCTAATGTGAAATAACAAAAATGGGTTGGTCTTTATAAAGGGTATTTATTTGGGGTCGAAGTCCACAGTTACCAGGCCATAAAGCGTTAAGTTTCTTCTCTCACCACAATCCATTGCCACGTGTTAGAACAAGACAGCTGCCAGCGTTTGCCAGGGTTCAGGCTTCTGGGATTCCTCTCTTCCTGGGGCTGCGTTTTTCTCCGGGCTTAGCTCCTGTTTCCTCCACAAGGTCAGCTGTAGGCGATCAGGCGAATGGCTTTCTTCTCTGCTCCTGGGGCTTTCTTTCCAACATCAAAACTGCTTCTCAAAAGACTGCTTCTCCTGTCCTTTGCCTTGCCTTTTATATTTGATTCCCCACCCACCAAGGGATGGGGCTCAACGCCCTACTGTCGTGGCCCAGTCAATGTCCTAATCATAACTTAATCATGCCCAGATTAACAGATCAGATTACAAGCATGATCCAATTATATTTTTGGAATTCATAATTACATCAAATTCCCCAATGGTTACAGGCACCAAAGAGCCAAAAATATTGTAAGAAAGAAGAATGAAGTTGGAAGGCTCCCACTTTTTAACTTTAAAGCATGCTACCTAGCTACAGTAGTACAAACAACAAGATACTGGCATAAAGATAGACATATTGACCAATGGAATTGAATTGGGAATTAAGATATACACCCTCACATTTATAGTCAAGTGATTTTTGACAAGGCTGTCAAACCCACAGTGCTGGGTCAGAACAATCTATTCACTATATGGTGCTGGGAGAACTGGATATCCATATTAAAAGAAAGAAAGAGGATCCCTATCTTACACTTATACAAAAATTAACTTAAAATGGATCAAGGACCTAACTATAAAAGCCAGAACCATAAAACTCCTAGAAGAAAATATACGGAAACATCTTCAAGATCTTGTGGTAGATAGTGGGTTCTTAAAACTTGCACCCGAAGCACAAGCATTGAAAGAAAATAATAGAAAAATGGACCTCCTCAAAATTAAACAATTTTTGCTGCTAATGACTTTTTAAGAAAGTGAAAAGATAGCCTACTCAATGGGAAAAAAATTTCAGAACTCACATATTCCATAAGGGTTTAATTTCCATGTTAACTGAAGAGATCATACAATTGAATAATAAAAAGACAAGTAAACTAATTTTAAAAAAATAACAAAAGACTTGATCAGATATTTTTCCAAAGAAGAAATGCAAATGGCCAAAAAGCACATAAAATATGCTTAATATCATTAGCTATTAAGGAATGCAGATCAAAACTACGGTAAGATATAATTTCACACCTTATAGAATTGCTATTATTGAAAAAATAATAATAACCCAAAACTAGAAGTGCTGCAGAGGATGTGGAGAAATAAGAACAGTCCTTCACTGTTGATGGGATGTAAAATGATGCAGCCTTTGTGGAGGGCACTTTGGCAGTTACTCAGGAAGCTAAATATAGAACTTCCATATGATCCATCAATCCCATTACTAGGAATATATTCAGAAGAAGTGAAAGCAAGGATGTGAACTGATATTTGCACAGCAATGTTCATGGCAACATTATTCACAATTGCTAAAATTTGGAAGCAACCCAAGTGTCCATCAATTGATGAGTGGATTTAAAAAACGTGGTATATACATACAATGGAAAACTATTCAGCTGTAAGAAGGAATGATGTCGGGAAGCATATGACAATGTGGATGAACCTTGAGGATATTATGTTAAGTGAAATATGCCAGATACTGTGTGGTCTCACTAATATGAACTAAATATGATGAGTAAATTCATGGCATTAAACTCTAGAGTGCAGGTTAATAGGAGGTAGAATGTGGGTCAAGAAGAAGGAGCTGATGCTGAGTGTAGAATACTTAATAAGGTGAATGGTAAATATTGGGAAATGGATAGATTTGATGGTATTGAATTAGAGTGAGTATAATGCTTTTCAAATAGTGAGCATTAAAATTGTTTTAATCAATAAGTAATAGGAATATTACTTACAGCTTTCACTTCTTAAACTGACACTAAGAATTCTTTATGATTTGTAATACGTATTAGAACATAAAGGAGGATTAAACATTGATTCTCAACATATTGAAAGGATTAGTGTTTTCTTTGGCACGAAAACTTGCTAAGTAACTCAAAATAGAGTGGTACATTTTAGATTAGTAATTGATGTCTTTAAAACATATGATGTTATATGTTGAAAAATGAAAGCTTGTATATGAAAAAAAAGATAAATTGATGAAATAGCTCTTCTCTGATACTATTTTTCAAATAGCTGAATAAGTGATGCACATGTTTTAGTTTGCCAAAGGGCTGCCGATGCAAAGTACCAGACATGGCTTGGCTTTTATAATGGGAAATTTATTAGGGTAGAGGATTACAGTTCTGAGGCCAAGAAATGTCCAAATCAAAGCACCATCAGAGCTGCTTTCTCACCAAATTTGGTTACTCTTGATCATCTTATCCAGCCACATGGCAAACCTAGATGGCTGCCAATGTCTACTGAGGTCTCTGCCTTCCCCTGGGCTTCTTTGTTTTCTGCAGTCCTCTGTTTTACATAGCCAGATTAAATACGGCAGAACTCCCTTTTCCTGTGTGTGTCTCCATTTATATCAGACCCAACAAGAGGGTGGAGATTAACGTGAGTCACACCTCACTGATGTAGTCCATTTGAAAGGGTCTTACACCCATGGGAATTGATTAGTTCAGAAACATAATCTTTCTCTTTTGGGGATTCATAAAAGATTTTCAAACTGCCCAGGCCCATTTTTTAAATGAGAA
The DNA here is from genome assembly GCA_029593785.1 of Cabassous unicinctus. NCBI lineage: Eukaryota > Metazoa > Chordata > Mammalia > Cingulata > Chlamyphoridae > Cabassous > Cabassous unicinctus. Next base: position 4,175 of record JAQZBX010057114.1, read on the forward strand.
TTGCTAATGTAGTGACAATATATTTTCTACTAAATGAAGTATATACTTACTCATTCAAGACAGAATTTGAATCATTGCAAAACATTTTGTGGCTTTTTCAGAATGAAACACTGTAGCAACTGTAAGAATTTTCTCCATATACAGATGCATAATTTAGGAAGAAATCCCTACCTGCATGAGTATTTTACTCTATATTTAGTATTATTAAGTCAAAGTAATTACAGGGCCAACTTAGAATTACTTGGACTATCAAAGCATAGTCAGTTCTACACATCACTTAATAAGTTAATGGATTCTTATAATAAAGCATAATTAATAGCAGATTTTATGGCCTAGGCTTCTTTAATTGCCTTAGGTAAAAAATCAGAAATTATTGTAGAATTTCTGGTTATCAAGGATGGGATTTTGGAGAAAAATTATGACCTGAAAAGTTTTTAGAAGTCATAGTTTTTAGAAGGTGAAGGCCTCCACTGCCATTCCCTATGTACATGATCTTGGAAAAATCATTCATCACATCTGAATGTCAGGTTTCTACTCTGAGTAATCAGGATAACAATGCCTATTTCAAAGGGATTGGTGATGGGGAAAAATTTGAGATAATGCATGTGAACACTCACTTTAAAGAACAAATTTTTATACTAATGTGCATTAGTATAATGAAGAAAGATGCTGGAAATATATAATATATTTGGGTAAATTATTCGTAAAGTAGTTTTAAGTAAGGAATTTGGAGTAATAGTCTATGTGTGCTTGGCTTAGCATGGTGATAGCTTTCACTGAGAATTTCAAAGATCTTTATAGATATTAAGAGAGCTGCAATTGGTTTTTTGGACTTCGAGACCTAGGGCCGTATCTAGACTATGTCAAGCACTCAGATGGAATTGGAGATTTTTTTTTCCCTCCTACTTTGGGGCATGTTAAGGATTCCACAAACTTAAGCTTGCTTCTCCAAGGCCATTCAACCATTCCAAGAAAATTTTTCACTCAGACTGGTTGATTTTCTGGCCCATTAAGACAGCTGATTCAATTCAATTTTTATATAGCTTAAGCCCCCAAGCATGTTCATTGTCCTACCAAGCAGCAGGCCACAGCTACCAGTTATCTTTCATGTAACTTTAACTCCATTTTATATCTCTTTTGCTTTTAATATTGGGGGAGGATTGCTCTGGGGCCTAAAGTCCTTGGAATTGCATCATTGATTCAAGTGCTGAAAAAGAAAGTTAGACTAAAAACTTGGTTTTCATGCTTTTCATGAAGGCACATCTCTGGTAGTGGACATCTGCCTCAAGTTTCACTGTTAGGCTCTGTTTTACGTAAGTTAAGGTATGGAGTTCCACCCCTTGTTTTTAAAATGCATCAGAGTTAGAAAAAAGAAAATTTTTAAAACTTTACTGAATGTAAGAACATAATAGAGTCCTTTAGGTCAATAAACTTATATGGGCTGGATATACATATTTAATGATTTATTGATTGTAGCTACTATGTCCAGAAAAATCAAATTAGGGCAAAGCTATCTGCAGGGATTCCTATGATCTTTCTTAAAAAACTCTATAGCAAAACTCTTTATAGAGTACATTAAGGAGATTTGATTTTATGCTAAATACAGCAGGAAAGCATAAGCAGGGATGTGACATGATCTTAGTTACATTTTTGGAAGATTACTCTGGCTACCATGTGGAAGATCGGCTGTAAAAGAGGCATGGATGAAAATAGGGGGATTAATTATTAGGATATTGCACTAGACTAGACAAAAAATCCAGGTGACTTTGACTGATGTTGGTAGCAATTGAGAAAGGGATGGTGATCAAATTCTACATATATTTTGGAAGTGAAACTGATATCTATAGCCAGATATGTATAGCCATACAGATAGCCCGGTTGTAGAGGATGAGGAAAAAAGAATTATGAAGTCCAGGTCTATGAGGTATGGGAAGAAAGAAAAAACAATAAAAGATGGAAGAGACTATGAAAGCAGCAGCTTTGGGAATGGAGAAATAAAAATTTCTATTTACAATTTAATTTTTTTAAAAAGTTATATTTGGGACAAACAAATGAAGATGCTGAGTAAGTAATTATATATATATATATATATATATATATGTTACTATTATATATATATATAAGCTTGGATTTTGAGGAAGAATATGGGCTTTAGACAGAAATTTGGGAGTTAAATTTTTTAAGCCATGGGACAAGATAAAACTACAAAGAGAGAAAGTGTAGATGTATGTGGGAAGATGGTAAATGACCTAACCCTGAAGTCCTCTAACATTTAAAGGTCAGGCAAAAGAGAAATTAACAAAGGAGACTGAAAAGAAGGAGTCAGTAAGACAGTAGAATTTGTTATGGAGGTCAAGAAAAAAAAGTCATAATAAGGTATGGTGTCAAACAGCTCAAATGGTATAAATTCTTAAGGTGTAGGAAGAGAAATGATTCTGGATTTTTCAAGATAAGTCCATTTTTTAATTCACAAGGGTCTTATGAATGCAGTGGTAAGAATGAAAGGGTTTTTTTGAATGGGATGAAAAGAGACTGGGTAGTAAAAAAAAAAAGTACAGACTGAAAGAATAGACTAGTTTTCTTAACTCTGGTGGATGTTTCCTCCAAAATTTTTGGACAAATAATAAGAACAAATTAAATATACTTAGGATATTGTAAAATAAAAATTGTCCTCATTAAAACAATAATTAAATGAATGACTTTTAAGAAGGGAAAGAATTAGAATTTGTTTATAATTATTGCATTCTAAGGAGGATAGTCCTGGTAATTGCTGGGCCCTTTTTTATGGGTTCTGTAAGGGGTAAGGAAAGAACTGGAAAACCCCTGGCTAGGGAAAGAAGCATGTTATAGGGAGTTAATGAATTGAAAATCTATGGGATGTCTAATACAAAACCCTCCTTTGTCTCTCTCATGCAACTATTGGTAAAATTGCCTTTACTCATTAACACAATACAGGGTGAATTTTCATTTAGAGGTATGCCAGCCATAGGAGTTATTTGCCTTGAGATCTATTTTTTTTACCCTTCTTCTTCTCTGTTGGGTATCAGAGCTGAATCCTGTAGGCTGCCTTTCACATATTCCTATTTTAACTGGCATCTGCTGGCTTTGCTCCGTGGGAAGCAGTCACTGAAATTGGAAGGAGAATAGAAGGAAATACAAGGTTATCACAAGCTCACCATCCCAATGTAGGTCTCCCCCTTCCCATAATTCCTGCTTGAGCCCTGGGATCTGTTAACAATGTCTCATCACTTTGTCCTTCTAGCCTGATGTTGGCATCTACTCTCCTCTTTGGTTTCTTAGCTTTTTCATTAATAAAGTAACAGGTTCACTGGATTATTCCTTCTTGCTATGAATTTAATTGTTTCCCCCAAAAATCATGTCCTAACCCCCACTCCCATGAATTTGAATTAATATGTAAATGTGTTTTAAGGTGTTATTAGTAAAGATGAGAACAAACTTGATTAAGGTGGGCCTTAATCCAAGATGACTGTTGTCCTTATAAGGAAAGGAAATTTGAACATGCTAAGGGACAGAAAGGGAGAAAGTAAGATGGTCATGTGACAGAGGCAGGGATTGAATTAGCCACATACCAGGGAACATCATAGACTACCAGCCACCCCCACCAGAAGCCAAAAGAGAGGCACGACCCTGCTGACACCTTGATTTTAGTCTCCTGAACTGTGAGATTACAAATTTCTGTTGTTTAAGTCAACTCATTACAGCAACCCTGACAAAAAGAAGACATTTCTGTTTTAAGTGTCTAGAATAGTTTCAGTTTTTCAAGTTGGAGGTTGAGTTGTACAGAGAACATACATTATAAATTGTAGAGTTATTCTTCTTGTTTGACATGCTATGGAAACAGAGGCTGACTACAGATGACAGCTGCTACATCTATACATATTACAGATAATAATATTAATTCAAGACTATTTTAAGGGCAATTGTTCAGAAGACATGTTTTATAATTTGTGTATAACTAGGGTTTATCAAATCTACTGAAATCAGAACTTAATTTGTTTTTTTCCTCAGTGATTTTTAAGAATATTTATTTTCTCTCATAATTACAATTTTCACTTGGCTATCACACTTTAGTGGTAATAACTCTGGCAAAATTCAGCATAATTGTCCCTCACTTATTAGATATTTCCCTTAGCATTCTTAGTAAAACTATTAACTCGTTTCTGAGCTCCCCTCCTTATGGAAACTTCTTTAGTTTTTCCTGTTATCATCTGAGCTAAAGACTACTTTCTGATCTTCTTAGAATTTCCTCTGAATATATAAAACTTAGCTATCTTGATAATCTTCTTTTCCCTGTGAATTAGTTGTGATCTCGACCATATTTATCTCAGTACTACAGCAACTAACATTTACTCCATATTATCGTTAACAACCTTACCACTCTCTTCCAGTTAATAGTGAATATATTTTCAAAATTCTACACCTCAGGCATTTGTTCCTAGCGTTAGCATCTTTGCTGAGAGAGCATTAAAACAGTGATATCTCTTTTTACTTTTTGTGACTTTTAAGAACTTTCTTTTTAAAATTGTGTCTCTTGACCACACACTATAGCAGTTATTTAATATTAATGGGATAGGGAAAGTCTTTTCTAGGAGTAGAACTAGAAAGTACTTAAAGAAACTACAGGAAAAAAAAAATCAGCTCAACATAAGGACAAAATTGTCCAAGGAGAGAATGAACTGTCTGCTTAGATAATGTGTTTTCCCCTGCAGGATGGGTTTAAATATCAGCAGGACAACTGCTTGGCACAAATATTTTGCAAGAATGTTAACTATCAGATACAGGGCAGTAGAACATTAATGGTTAAGATCTGAGGTTTGAGAGAAAAAGAGAAACAAAGAGAGGCAGAGGGACTTATATTTGAATCAAAGTTAAAACATTTAGTAGCTATGTGACCTTGGGCAAGATACTTTACATCTTTAAGCCTCAAATTCCTTAACTGTTAAATGAGAATACTATCCTTGTGGGGATGTAATAAGGTTTAAATAAATTTCAATGAGAGACTATATGTAAGATAATTGCTACATTACTAACTCTGAAAATGTATGTTACTATTATATATTTATATATATTATATATTTATATATATTTATTGTATATTTATATATATTATAAATATATGTTACTACTAATAAGTGGGTTGAACTGGTTGATTTTATAGCCTCTACCAATTATAAAGGTTTCTTCTTACATAATTCTATTGGATCAGCTTCTTCTTTGGGACTTGAAATTGCATTTTAAGACATTTAAGTAAATGCAAGGGTTTTTTAACCATTACAAATAAAGCCATGAAGTAAGTTAAACTCCCCCTTGTGATATGTTTAAAGATGCAACTCTCTATCTATATCTATATCTACATTTAAGTGTAATTATTTGGAGCAGAAATACCCCTTATAGTTTTACAAATTAATATGTAAAACCAAGAGGAAAGGAAAAAAACTTTTAGGATTTTATCCCTTAAAGTTTATCAAATAAGCATTAGAAATTTGGTAGTAAGGTTAGAGTCATTTTTCTAAAGAATAGTATGTAAAGGCAAACAATAAAAATTATTAGGAGTAATACTATTTAATTTACTTTTTTTGAAGCATAAGGCAATGCCTAAGAATTTAATAAGTACTACCTGGTTAACCATAACCATATTAAGAAATACAATGTCATACTCATTTTACACATGAAGAAGCAAGCTTGAGAAGGTTGTAAGCTACTTGCCCAAGTCAAAAAGCTTAATAAATGAATGATGCCAATAGGAATTCAGTTCTCAGACTTTAAAGTCTAGGCTTCCTTTTAATCCCTTCATAGTTCTACACAAAAGAATTGTTTCAAATGAGTACAGTCTGCTTTTAGAAAAAAGACCAATTCAAGGACCTGAAAAATTACCATGGTTTTACCACTGTTTCAGAATTTAAAATTTGGTACTGTTCAAGTTACATCTTCTAGCTGACCCTACAAAAGTTTGTAGTAAATAAAAGGTGAAATGAGTTGATTTCTTGCAATAGGCGTTTCCTTGACAACCTTGCTCCCCTCACAGCACTCCTCCCAACGCCTCTTGTCTCTAGCCCTGTTCAATCTCTCTTTGTGCAGGCTCTGGCCTGGCTACAGGACAAACATGTCTGAAAAGGACAAAAATTCCAAATCAAATACAGGCATCCCTATAAATTGCCTCTTTATTTCTTAAAAATAAATGTTTTGTTTTAGAATAAATAGTTTTAGATTTACAGAAAAGTTGCAATGATAGTACTGAGGCTTCCCATTCATACAGCTTATTGTTAACATCTTGCACCAGTATGATACTGCAGTGATTACTAACAAACCAATAATACAATATTATTAACTGAAATTCACACTTTAATAATCAGATTTCCTTAATCATTTTGTGTTCCAGGATACAACATTACATTTACTTGCCTTATCTCCTTAGGGTCCTCTTGGTTTTGACAATTTCTCTGATTTTCTTGTTTTTGATGACCTTGATGGGTTTGAAGAATACTGGTTAGGTATTTTTGTAGAATGTTCCTCTTTTGGGATTTGTCTGAGGCATTTCTTGTGATTAGACTAGATAATAAGTTTAAGAGAGCAAGACCACAAAGGTCAAGTGCCATTCACATTACATCATGTCAAGGGTGCATTTTATCAATATAACTTATCACCGTTGATGTTGACCATGATCACCTGGCTGAGGTAGTATTTCTCAGGTTTCTCCCCTGTAAAGTTTACTCATTTCCTTCCCTTTCCATACTGTACTCTTTGGAAGGAAGTCACTATATGCCATCCATATTTAAGGAGTGGAGACTCTACTCCTTGAGGGTGGAGTACTTACATAATTTATTTGGAGTTCTTCTGAAGGTAAGATTTGTCTATTCCTTCCCATTTGACTCTTTTTTTTAACAAATCCATTTTACTGATATATATTAATAAAGCATACAATTTACCCAAAGTGTACAATCAATGGTATTTGGTATAATCACATAGTTGTGCATCCATCATTTCAATCATTATTAAAGTATTTTAATTATTTCAAAAATAATAATAATAAACAAAAAACAGAAAAACAAACAAGAAAATTATTCACCTCTCAATCTCTCTATTTCCCCTGCTGTACATATCTGCTATTTCTGGCTATTCTTGCACAATTATTTATTTGTTTATTAAGCAGTTTTATTGAGATATACTCACATGCCATATGGTTTATCCAGGCACCATTTGTTGAATAGACTGTTCTGGCCCAGCTGGGTTGGCCTTGTCAAAAATCGCTTGAATGTAGATGTGAGGGTCAATTTCTGAGTTCTTGATTTGGTACCATTGGTCAATCTGTCTGCCCTTATGCCAGTACCATGCTGTTTATATATCTGTAGCTAAGTAATATGCTTTAAAGTCAGGAAGTGAGAGTCTTCCAACTTCGTTTCTTTTTAAAGATATTTTTTGCTATTAGGGGCCCCTTACCTTCCAAATAAATTCCATTATTGGCTTTTCAATTTCTGCAAAAAAGACTGTTGGAATTTTTATTGGCATTGCTTTGAATCTGTAAATGAGTTTAGGTAGAATTAACATCTTAAGTTTATTTAGTCTTCCAACCCATGAACATGGAATGTCCTTCCATTTATTTAAGTTTTCTTTGGTTTCTTTTAGCAATGTTTTGTAGTTTTCTGAATACAGGTCCTTTATATCATGGGTTAAGTTTATTCCTAAATATTTGATTGTTTTACTCACTAATATAATAGAATTTTTTATCTGAGTTCCTCCTCAGATTGCACATCAGTAGTATATAGAAATGCTATTGATTTTTGCGTATTAACCTTGTATCCCGTCACTTTGCTAAACTTGTTTATTAATTCTAGTAGTTTTTTTGTGGATTTTTCAGGATTTTTTAGGTATAAGATCATGTAATTGGCAAATAGTGAAAGTTTTACTTCTTCCTTTTCTATTTGGGTGCATTTTATTTCTTTGTCTAGCCTAATTGTTCTATACAGAGCTTCTAGCACAATGTTAAATAATGGTGACAGTGGGCATCCTTGTCTTGTTCCTGATCTCAGTAGAAAGCTTTCAGTGTTTCACCATTGAGTACAATGCTAGCTGTAGGTTTTCCATATATGTACTTTATCATATTGAGAAAGCTTCCTTCTATTCCTATCTTTTAGTGTGTTTTGATCAAGAAAGGGTGCTATATTTTGTCAAATGCCTTTTCTGCATCAATCAAGAGGATCATGTGATTTTTCTTCTCCAACTTATCGATGTGGTTTATTACTCTAATTGATTTTCTTGTGTTAAACCACCCTTACATACCTGGGATAAAATTCACTTGATTGTGGTGTATAATTATTTTAATGTGTTTTTGGATTCTGTTTGCAATTATTTTGTTGAGGATTTTTGCATCTATATTCATTAGAGATATTGGTCTGTAATTTTCTTTTTTTTGTAGTATCTTTATCTGGTTTTGGTATTAAGGTGATGTTGGCTTCATAGAATTGAGTTTGGTAGCGTTCTTTCCTGTTCAATTTTTTGGAAGTGCTTGAACAAGATTGGTATTAGTTCACCTTTGAATGATTGGTAGAATTCACCTGTGAAGCCATCTGGTCCCCAGCTTTTCATCTTTGGGAGGTTTTAGATGACTGTTTCAATCTCTTCACTTGTGATTGGTTTGTTGAGGTCTTCTATTTCTTTAAAATCAGTGTAGTTGATTCATGTGTTTCCAAGAATTTGTCCATCTCATCTACATTTTCTTGTTTTTTGGCATACGGTTGTTCATAGTGTCCTCTTATGATCTCTTTTATTTCTATGGGATCAGTGGTAATGTCCCCCTTCTCATTTCTGATTTTATTTACTTGTGTCTTCTCTCTTTTTTTCTTTATCAGTCTAGCTAAGGGTTTGTCGATTTTGTTGATCTTCTCAAAGAACCAACTTTGGTTTTGTTTATTCTCTCTGTTGTTTTGTTGTTGTTGTTCTTGATTTCATTTATTTCTGCTCTGATCTTTACTATTTATTTCCTTCAGCTTGGTTTGGGATTAATTTGCTATTCTTTTTCTAGTTCTTTCAGGTGCAGAGTTAGATCATCAATTTTAGTTCTTTCTTCTTTTTTAATGTAAGCATTGAGAGCTATAGATTTCCCTCTCAGCACTGCCTTTGCGGTGACCCATAGGTTTTGATATGTTGTTTTCTCATTTTCGCTCATCTCAAGATATTTGCTGAATGCTCTTGCAATTTCTTCTTTGATCCACTGATTGCTTAAAAGCATGTTGTTTAATCTCCATGTATTTATGAATTTCCCCTTTTTATTTCCTTTATTGATTTCCAACTTCATTCTTTTATGATCAAAGGAAGTGTTTTGTATAATTTCAATCTTTTTAAATTTATTGAGATTTGTCTTGTGACTCAGCATATGTTCTATCTTGGAGAAGAATCTGTGAGCACTTGAAAAGAATGTATATCTTGCTGTTTTTGCAGTGCAGTAGTCTATAGATGTCTGTTAGCTCTAGTTCATTTATCATATTATTCATGTTCTTTGTTTCTTTATTTATCCTCTATCCAGATATTCTATCCAATACAGAGAGTGGTGTATTGAAGTCTCCAACTATTATTGTAGAGACATCTATTTCTCCCTTCAGCTTTGCCAGTGCATGCCTCATGTATCTTGGGGCACTGAGGTTAGGTGCATAAATATTTAGAATAGCTATTTCTTCTTGTTGAATTGCCACTTTTATTAATATATAATGATTTTCTTCTTCTCTTACAACAGTTTTGCATTTAAAATCTATTTTTTCCAATATTAGTATCACTACTCCAACTCATTTTTGGTTACTGTTTGCATGGAATACCTTTTTCCAACCTTTTACCTTTAACCTGGTTGTGTCCTTAACTCTGAAGTGAGTCTCTTGTAGACAACATATAGATAGGTCATATTTTTCAATCCATTCTATCAGTCTGTGTCTTTTGATTGTGGAGTTTAAGCCATTAACATTCAATGTTAGTACTGCAAAGACATTACTTACTTCATTTTGACTTTTGACATTTGGTTGTCATATCATACTATAATCTATTGTTTTACCCTTTCTAGTATTCTTCATATCTACATTCTTCTCCAGGTCTCTCACCCTTGTTTTTTTCATTTTAGGCTGCAGCACTCCCTTTAGTATCTTGTAATTCTGGTCTTTTGGTAAAATATTCTACCAGTTATTGTTTGTCTGTGAAGACTTTGAACTCCCCTTCATTATTGAAGGACAGTTGCCAGATACAGAATTCTTGGCTGGCAGTTTTTCTCTTTCAGTACCTTAAGTACATCATACCACTTTCTTCTCTCCTCCATGGTTTCTGATGAGAGGTTGACACTTAATCTTATCAAGTTTCCCTTGTATGTGATGCTTTGCTTTTCTCTTGCTGCTTTCAAAATCTTCTCTTTATCTCTGATATTTGTCATTCTGAATAGTAGGTGTATAGGGGTAGGTCACATTCTGCTTGGAGTGTGTTGTCCTTCTTGGATATTGATATTTACGTCTTTCATAAGGGTCGGGAAGTTTTCAGTCATTATTTCCTCAAATAGTCTGTCTGCCCCTTTCCCATTTTCCTCTCCTTCTGGAAGGCCAATAATGCATATGTTTTTGCATTTCATGCTGCCATTCAATTCCCTGAGACCCTGTTCCATTTTTTTCCCATTTTCTTTTCTTTCTGCTCTCCTGTCTTTTCCAGTTCAGATTTTCTGTCTTCAAAATCACTAGTTCTGTCTTCAAGCAATTCAAATCTGCTCTTATGTACCTCTAATGTATTTTTAATCTCATCCACCATGTCTTTCATTCCAATAAAGTCTGTTACTTTTCTTTGCAGGCTTTTAAATTGTTCTTTATGCTTATCTAGTGTCTTCTTAATATCTTTTATCTCTTTAGTCATATTTTCTTTCAATTCTTTAAATTGATTTAGGAGAGTTGTGTGATTATCATTGATTAATTGTCTTAAATCCTGAATCTCTTCAGGATATTTGGTTTGTTCCTTTGGCTGGGCCATCTCTTCTTGTTTCCTAGTATGGCTTGTAATTTTTTGTTGATGTCTAGACATCTGATTTGTTGTTGAATTTACTCTAATGTTCAATTTCTCTCTCTTGCCTATTATTATTTTATCACATCTCTTTGATATTTGGTTCAACTGATCATAAGACTTTAAAATTGCTCAGCTTAAGTTACCAAAATCGTGCCAGTGACTCATTAAAGGGGTGCAGACTTTCTCCCAGGGGTGGGTTAAAGAGAGCTCTAAAAGCAATTTTTGCCCATGTAGTTTCCAGACTGGCCAGCAGATGGTGTTTGTTGGTGCATCTTTCCACCTAGTTTTATCTCTTCTGGTTTTCGTTTTCACCTGGCCAGAGCCGAGATTCAAAGTGAGCTCTGCCAGTCGAATTCACTGAATAAAAGCCCACCCCCCCCCGCAACTTCCCCTTCCTTTTTCCTTGTAACAGCTGGCAGGAAAGAAGATGACTGCTTTCTTCTTACTCAGCTAGAATATGCCTGGAGTTTTATCCCTGCTGAATATCTTAGGACTGCGGGAAGAGATCCCTTCCCAGTGGCCAGGAGGTTTAGTAGCTCACAGTTCATTGTTTCAGTTTCTTCCTCTCTGTGTCCCTCACTCTCTTGGGAGTTGTGAAGCACTGTCCTGGGCTGCTGACCCCCAAAGTGGGTCTCTCAGGCAGCTTTTGGCACTTTCTCCATTGTGTTTGTCAGAGGGCTGAGCCTTATCTGCCTAATCCGATGCCATGTTCCATAGTCTATGTCTTTTGACTGGTGAGTTCAATTCATTAACATTCAGTGTAATTACAGTAAAGTCATTACTTACTTCATCCAATTTGTCCTTCAGCTCTATGTTTTCATATCATTCTATTGTCTGTCTTCTTATCCTTTAGTTTACCCTTCCTAATAATCTTCATTTCTAAACTCTTCTAAAAATCTCTCGCCCTTATTTTTCCCTTTCAGAATTCTCTCTTTATCTCTGATATTTGTCATTACGAATAGTAGGTGTCTCAGGGTAGGTCTATTCAGATTTATTCTGCTTAGAGTGCATTGTCCTTCTTGAATATTGATATTTATGTCCTTCCTAACGGTTGGAAAGTTTTCAGTCATTAATTCCTCAAATATTCTGTCTGCCCCTTTTCCATTCTCTTTTCCTTCTGGTACACCAATAATGCAAATGTTTGTGCATTTCACGTTGTCATTCAATTCCCTGAGACTCTGTTCCATTTTTTCCATTCTTTTCTCCTGTCTTTTCTAGTTCAGATGTTCTGTCTTTGAAATTACTAATCCTGTCTTCAAGCAATTCAAATCTGCTTTTATGTGCCTCTAATGTATTTTTAATCTCATCCGTCATGTCTTCCATTCCAATAATGTCTGTTACTTTTCTCTGTAAGCTTTCAAACTGTTCTTTATGTTTTCCCAGTGTCTTCTTAATTTCCTTTATTTCTTTAGTCATATTTTCTTTAAATTCTTTGAAGTGATTTAGGAGAGTTGCCTTAAATTCTGTATTCTTCAGGATATTTGGTTTGTTCATTTGCCTTGCCATCTCTTCCTGTTTCTTAGTATGGCTTGTAAATTTTTGCTGATGTCTAAGCATCTGAATATGTTTGTGAATTTACTCTAATGGTCAGTTTCTCTCTCTTGCTTAATTTCCCCTCCACTGCTTTTCTTTGTTATTTGGTTCAATTTATTCTCAATCTTTAAAATTGCTTAGCTTACGTTTTCAAAATTGGGCCAATGACTCACTAGTTGGGTGCAGATTTTATCCCAGGCATTGGATACAGAGAGCATGAGGTTTTTTTCCATGCTATTTCCAGACCAGCCAGCAGATGGTGCTAGTCAATGCACCATTCCATGGAGATGTTTTAGTCTTGGCTTTCCTGTGTTCCTGTGTTGAATCTCCAGATCAGAGATTCAAAGTGAGCTCTGCTGGCAGAATTCACTGAAGAAAAGCATCCTGACCTCCCCTCCCTTTTCCCTTGGGAAAGCTGACAGGGAGGAAGATACCTGTTCCTCTCTTAGTCAGCCGAAGTGAACCAGATGTTTTATCCCAGCTTATATCTTGGGATGGGAGGAGGGGAGCCCTTCCTGGCCACCATGTGTTTTGGTAACTTGCTTTGTCATTTAGGCTTCTTTTTCTCTCTGCTCCTCACCCTCCTATTAGTTGGGTAGCACTGTCCTCATTTGTTGAGCCCCAAAGCAGGTCCCTCAGACTGCTTTTGGCTCTTTCTCTGTTGTTTTTGTGAGAGCATTCAGCTCTGCCTGTTAGTACATCACCATTCTCCTACCCTCTTGACTCTTAAACAAACTCTGTGGAAGATACATATATTTTGATACAGTTTTTTGGACAAATGAATATATAGGGAAAATTGCATACTAAAAAAATCCTACAACATTTTAAACAAAAGAATGTGGAGGAAAAGTTTCAAGTTACATTTCAATGACAATTAGTGAAATGTCACACTAGCTTGGACATATGAAAAATGCTACGATTCCACAGTATCATCATCTGTGTGAGCTAGCCTGCAGCAGTATACACTCTTTTGGAACCCATTTCTATAGTGCCTTTAGTGTTTATCTCTTGGTTTTCTACAAAAAGTTCCAAAACACTTGGAAAATGGTTAGAGGAAATAGTCAATGAAGCAAATTAATAGTAAAGCCATTACAATGGATGAAAAGATATCAAAGCATAAAAATCAATAGTTTAACAACCATATTACTTATTAGTAGGTGATTACTTTAGGCATTTTGCTTCCTCATATGATGGTTTGTTTACATATGTAGGTATTACTTCATAGTTAGGAAATTAAGGGTTTGTGATCAACATAAACCCTAGAGTAATACAAAATGTGCAAAAAAAAAAAAAAA